>UCOK01000084.1:75525-87605 GCA_900474325.1 Synergus umbraculus | reverse complement strand
ATGTGTTACTTACCATATGAGCAAGTTTTTAAACCCGGTTTTTTTTCTACAATTTTTACATTTTTTAAAAAATTTATTCAACATCCGTTCGTGTTCACGTTCTTGACGGATGTTGACTATAATTTTTTTGAAAATATAAAAATTGTAAAAAAAACCCGATTGCTCATATGGTAAGTAACACATGCCCTTAAAATTTCATGAAAAATTAGAAAAATTTAGAAAATTTTAGAAATCGCTTAAATTCGTTGAAATCTTTTAAAATTCTTAGAAATCTCTTAAAATTACTGAAAATTTTAAAACATTTGAAATTCCTTAAAATTTAAAGGGATTACAAGAGAAATGTATAATATTTAAAAGATTTAGTGGAATTTTAAAGAATTTTAAAAAACTTCTAAGAATTGTAAGTGATTACAAGAGATTTGTATAATATTTAAAAGATTTAGTTGAATTTTAAAAGGACTTCATGAAATTTTAAGAGATTTTTAAGGAAGTTTCGAGAATTCAAAAAATTTTAAGGAATTTTAAAGTTCCTCGTGGAATTTTAAAGGATTTCACCAATTTTTAAAAATTTTCTACATTTGATTTTTTAATGACGTGAATTTGTAAGGAAGGAAATAAATAATCGTGCGCATAGCGCACGTGTTGGTTTGCTAGTTTATCATATATGTAGAATGGAATACCTAAACATAATTTTTTTAGCTTTAAAAGATATACCACTTTAGACTTGATTTCAACTAATTAATAATCGTTTAAATTTTAGTAATTTTTCATGTTTTCATTGGAATTGAGAAATTTTAAAACCATTGCCTCTCAATTAAACACCATTAAAAAATAATGCTCGTATATTATAGCGTGTAATAGCAAGAACAATAAACATTCCTTTTAGAAAGTTAGAAAAATATATTCGAGTGAAAATATAATTGAAAGTATAGAAGCTAAAATCTAAATCCACCCGTTCTATACTTCTAAATAAAATGTACATACATGATTATAGTATTCTATTTATGTGACTGACCTGTGTGCGTTTATACCACTAGAAATTCACGATTTCTTACCCTAACTTTTTGAAATGACTAACAAAGATAAGTGAGAAAATTATTTTTCTACTTCTTGTGTGCTATAGTCTTGAGCTTATCATCTCTTTTCATCTCACGTTTATCTACAACTAAAATAAGATTACATGATCAAAGAATTAATCTAAACATATTAAAAGTGTCGGTGAACGTGAGAATTAGGAATAGGAGTGCAAAAGTTCAAAAGTTATAAATAATACAAAATACTTTTGAACTAATCTATCTGCTCATTCTCGTGACCTAATCTTCTCTCATCCTTCCTCTCTCTCACTTTCTATTTCTCTCTCTTTCTCTATTCCAGCCTCTATATTCTTCACCGATCGCTATTAATCTCTAAATTAATATATATATATATATAACGATACAATAACCTGAATCACATCGTAGGACGGAATGCTACTTGCACCTTTTAGGATGGGCTAATTTGATTTGTTGAAACTAAGAATAGTCGAGAGTTCTATAAAGCTCCATTTCCAGCGTCTTTAATTCAATTTGTAGAAAGCAATGCGTTCTAGACTTTTACCTTTTCTATACTTCAAGAGTCGAGGACAAAGAAAGTACTTTCATCTTCTCTCTGATAAAAGAATCGTTTCGATTTACAGATTGCTTCTGGTCTCGATAGCGAGGCAGAAAAGGTCAAGACATAGAGTAAATGTTCCTCGTTTATTTGTATACTCTTATCCCACTTATGGTTCAGTAAATATCTTCCATATTTTCCGAAAAGAGGCTTAAAGAATATCGGATTTTCCATCACAATTTGTCTCGTTTATTTTTCTGGAAAGTAGAGCTTGAGTAAAAATAAAATGCTGAGAAGCTTTTAAAATTTTTCAACACATTTACCGATTTATTTTCCAAGAGATGTTGAATAAGTATTAAAAAGAATTCCAGTTAAATGTAAGAAACTTTTACTTTTATAACAATATTATTAAAGAAAGAAAAGGCAAACTTTTTTCTCTTTTTTTAATCCTGATACTCAATCTATTTTTCTCATCTTAAGTATACATACGAGGAAGATCTCTTTCCCTACTCTGTGACATTACCTCAAGAATTTTACCTTCTACCTTCTAGTGCGACCGCATAACCTTAAAGCTGCTTTTACACCGTCGTTTTTATGGCGTTGCCTAGTCGTGCAGTAGAGGAGCTCGATTTTCTACGACGGCATATGGAACTTTAAGGGCGCTACTAAAAGAGCGTGCATAAAAACGCCACGAGCACCAACTTGGAAAATCGGACAACCTACACATTTAATACTATGAAATATTCTATTTTCTTTTTAATTAATTAGTTAATTAATTAAATCTCTAGATTTTTTAACAGGGAGTCTACTGTTTAACTTGTAAAATTAACTTTTTTCTTTTGGAAAATCTAAATTCGGGTATATTAAAATAATAGAGTCGAAAAATTTGAAATAAAATGTCGAGACAATGTGATTGCAGATTCTTGTGCAATTTTGTCTCTCTTCAGAGAGTAAAAGAAATAATACGAGAAATATGAAAATATTAATACCGTAAAAGATTTTAGTTCTGTAAATATCCCGTGTAGACATTTTACTGTGGCCCTGAGCGGACCCAGGCCTGGGCCCGGCTGGATTCCGCGTTTCATTACCGGTCTGGGCCAAGCTTGAGAATTTCTACACGGGATGGTGTGATGTCTAATTATTTAGCCGAGTAAATAAACTTTTGAAAATTTCATCTTCTGAAGAGTCTTTTAAAGTAGAGAATTAATGTCACAGATCGAGGGTCTGAAGTCATAAAAATCTTAGGTGCTTTTAGATTTTATTTGAAACTGGAAAGCACTCTAGTTTATGTACAGTTGACCCATATGTGTCACGAATCTCAGTTACAACTTATATTACCAAGCTTACGCCTTATTGGACCGTTGACCTGCATTACTTTACTTCTTACGAATGATATATGGAGTAATTTCGTGAAGTTTTAATAATGTTTTTATTACCATTATTTTCTACATTCAAAGTATTTTCTCCGGTTTCTTATTTTAAACATGAAAAGGTGCAAGTAGTAGAAAAAAACCTGAAACTTAATTTCAGAGCTGAGCTAAACTGAAAGTGCATTATCTAAAATGAGTGTTGTTTTTAATTTTCAACCTCTGCACTCGGCGATAAATAAAGCTGTGAAAGAGAATATGTTAACAATTTTTGAACGCTTGATTTTATCCTAAAAGCCCCATGAAATATCTACTTTAAATCGCGGCATAAATACTTGAAAATAGAGGGATATATATGTATATGAAACTCTAGCTTCTGGTGGAGACGCAAAGTCATAAATAATTAACAGTTGGCTTATCAGGCAGAGAATTTTCTGAGGCAAATATATATACAAACAGAAATACTAATATATATAAAAAAACTAAACTCATGTTTTATTATAGTTATGTACAAGAATGTAATACTTATAATTGGAAGTAATTAAGTAATTTGAAAAATGTGTGATAAAAGTGATAGGAAAGTGGAAACTAATTTCATTTCCTGAGTTGAAAAAAGTTTCACACCACATGTGTGGTTTTACTGTTAGAGTTGGAGGAGTAGGATAGTTTCAGTGGGATACTCTATAGAATTGGCATTCCATTTGAGTATATCTTCGGAATCTTTTCTCTGGGCACAGCAAGTTACCTGAAAATGCATTCGTTTTCCCAGAAGTTTCGCTTCACGTTTTATTGTAGCGAGTTACCGTTTTCATGAATTTATGTGAGAAACCACATTCGGTACTTTAAAGTTTAGATACCTGACATTTCAACGAATACAGTAGAATGATTGTCGTGTGGTCAGACACAGCAGAAGAAAAACAATACCGCTTGGTTATATTTTCTTTGAAAGCATCTAAACTCATGATATTGCAAAATTATATACCTATCTTTCAGAGATTTGAGTTCATGATCATAATTTCAAAGTATAATGAAACTTTTCTTATTTGTGCCTGTTAGTTTTCTACATTTTCCTCTAATATTTTTTCCTTCTAGTATTTTTTTACATTTTTTCCAAGAAATATCATAAAATTCTTTCCTTGAAGGTAGAGTATTTTTTCTACAAGATCAAAGGGCAATTTCGTAACATTTATTTACGGCGACACATAAAATAAAACCTAGGAAAAGATGCTGTTGGACTCTTACATTTGATGTTAGTGATGTATTGTTAATGACTCGAGTACACTTAGGAAATTGAAATGTTTCCTTTGGCTTACATTATTCACTGAATGAAGTTTAAAGAAGAACCTAAAAATATTATACCTATAAATAAACAAATAATAAATAAATGAAACTAATTAAATAAATAATAACAATTTTGATTTAACTTTAAAAAGCAGTAGATGTTTGAAACAACAAACGTAGCTAAAATTGTTTAAAGGATAAAAGCTACAATCGAGTATATTATATCGCCACCATTAGTTTTCTATAAAGTTTTTGACCCGAGTGACTCTGCACTCGATGCTTTTAGCAGTTCTCTTGGGTACTTTGCTTGGCTCAGCTCCCTCTGAAAATGAGTTTCTCTCCTTCCCCTTAACTCCTCTCCTCACGCCACTTCTTTCGGGTCTAATGTCTAAACTGCTTTGATGGAATGCAACCTGTTCTTTATTGTTCTTTTCAGTGCCACCTAAAATCACGCCTTTCAGTTTTGCTCGCGATTTAAACGTAGGGGACCGTACTAGCATACAGTGCGTTGTCGTGACCGGCGACCTCCCGCTGACATTCACTTGGCTCAAAGATAACGTGCCAATTGACGCACTACCAGAAACACCCCTGGCAGGCCTTGAGGCCCCCGTCAGAAATTCGAATTCGGGTCTCGCGGATCAACCTCTGTCCAGGGAACAGGGACCAATTAAGGCGATCAACATCCGTCAATATGACGCTTTTAACAGCGCCCTGAGCATTAGTACGATCGAACCCGCACACAATGGCACGTATACCTGTCGCGTGGCCAATGGTGCTGCCACCGTCGCTCATTTTGCACTCCTCCACGTTAACGGTTGGTTGCACTCCTCCAAGTTGGTGTTTCTTTAAGCACCAACCCAAATTTCCATCACTTTTGTCATTTGGGCTAGGCACATTATTAATTATTTCTATCTAAACTCACTTTTTTCGAAATCTTAATATTTATGCATGCTTTCAGCACTTTTATGTATCACAATGATAAAATTTCATGCTGGGTTTTGTATAATGATTTTAAATGAATAGCAGAAATATAAACATTCATCCAATTCACCTAAAACTCTTAAAATATATTCGCAAGTCAAAATGTACACTTTAAGTACTTAAATCGTATTCTCTAAATCTGATTCAGCAATCAGTGTAAAACTGATTCCAATTCCATTCACTGATTGCGAATCAGTAAAAACTTATTATTGATTCAGTTTAAGAGAATATATTATATGAGGCTGTTTTGTCAAACTACACAAAACACAAATCTACGGAAAATATTGAACGTATTTCGAAACTGGTGCCTAGCCCTACCTCAACTCTCGCATCACATTTTTGGTAACATTTACTCTCTTTCAAATTTATGCACAATTTTCTTTTTCTATTACCTATACCAAAATTAACCTTTCAAATTGCAGAATTTATTCGCACAAGACCAAAAGTGTAGTATGTGATCGTTGATATGACAAATGAAGATCGCTAATAATCGTCTACACTCAGAAAGAAAAGAAGAATGTATTAATTTAATCGAAAAATTTTGTTTCAATCGATTTATTCTGAATCCACCGATACAATTTTTATAAAATGAAAAAAGTTTGTTCAAATCAACTAACGTTTACTAAAATAAAAGTGATAAATTGAATAAGAACTGTAGGTTTATTCAATTAAATCTATTGAAGCAATTTAATGCGCTTAAATTAATCGTTTTTTTTCTCAGTGCAGTATTCCTTTCTTTTTTCCGATATAACCTGCCTGTTTCTGCTACATGCTCTTTCACAATGCACGCTAAATACTTTTTTTAGACTTACGACGATTCTTTCAGCTACGACTTGTTCTATTTTCCTGCACGCTATTTTCTCTGCACGCTAATTGCACGCTTTTCGAACCGATTTTCTATGAGATACTTTTCAACTTACTTATATAGTCTCGATAGTTTTGTATTTTAACTAATTCAACAGTTAATATAGTCTCAATAGTTTTGTATTTGGACTGATTTAACAGTTAATATATATTCCTATAATACTGTTAGTACATATATTCGATAGTCGAATGCACTCATTGGACGTCGTTCTGAGAAAGTCTTTTTCAAGCCAACGAAATTAAACGTAGAATTGATTTATATATTTATATATATTTAATAGGAACGGATTTTTAAGATCATTTTCCTGAAGATATGATGAAATACATAATGCAGTTTTCATTTTATATTGATTACAAATTAGTGTTAATTGTTATTCAGTTATTAATAAATATGTAGTGATAAACTTTAATAACACACTGTGACCTAAAAATCCGGGTTTTATTAATAAAAGTAATTTTTCAAGTAGAATTCATAAGAATATTTACTCGAATGCCTTAGTAGAATATATTCAAATACATATATTTCGATTTTTACTAATCTATAGAAATCTATATACTTTTTCTTTTGGAATACACTTTTTTAAAGGTTTATAAAAAATTTTCTCCGCTGTAGAGCGTATGATCCTAGGTGACATTTTCAGTCTCTATATGAAAACTCTAATGTTATATAATTGATGATACTCGATCATGCACAGTTTTTAATACGATACTTGTCTAAATTTTCATATTTTCACAAGTGCATCGTATATATCGTTATTAATCATAACGTATGTGAATTTTTTAAATTAAATATAAAGTATTTTTAGAATACGTATATAGAGATGTACAAATTTTTGAGTCGGTAGTTAATATAAATATCTTCTACTACCTATTTTAAAATTTTACCTTCTTTGGAACAAGTTTAAGCAGACGAACCAGATGTAGAAGTTTGTTAGTTTATTTTTATTTTATTTTTGGACAATTAAGAAGGATAAATTGAAAGCGAGAATATTGTCACCGTATAGTGAAATCGTTTCGACTGACAATGAGACTGAAATCCTAAACCTCAAAGGTTTGGAATATGTCAATGTCACTAATGTCACTCAGTTAATTCATTTCAATGAAGCAAACAATGTTGGGGCTGGAGTCTCGTATATAGGGTGACGGGCGTATAATCGGTGATGAATCTTGATTGCTTTTTTCAGGTCTCCTTGCTGTAATCAAGGGACTAATTTTTCATTTCTAGTTGTAATTTAATTCTAATTCACTTAAAGCTGATGAGATTTAATTTAAATAAATTCAGGGTGGCCACAGTTAATTAAATGTTTAATAAAAGCCGTCAAACTAAAGTTAAAGTACTATATTTCTTTTGGATCTCACAAACCGCCGTTAATAGGGAAAGGGTTAAATTAAAGAACTTGATTAGTAAAAGATTCTTCATCTGGTTCAGTCTAACATTCTCACTTCCAGCATCAGGTAGGAAATTTGTTTCCACTGCGGGTAAGTAGAGGGTGATAGGAGGCGAAAGCAACTGCGTGAATCGTGAAAAATGTTTGAAAGCTGTGAAATTACTCAAGAGATGCCAACATGGATCTCTAAGTAGTGGTAGTCTATTATACATATTGACATTTCAATTTGGATTCGAACCTTCTCGTTTCTGAGGACTCCCATTATTTAAAAAAAACTTTTGAATCGCGTCGAAATCTACACATAAACGTAATTACCTATGTATATACGTAAAAAATTAGAGTGGTACCTATTCCGTGACTACCCTTATAGTTCCACCGCGGATCTCGCCGTTTTATTTCGAGAACGGTATCACCCAAGGAATGAGGACACAACTAATGTGTACCACAAGCCAGGGAGACCAGCCCTTCAACATCACGTGGCTGTTGGACAGGAAACCTATTCAGGTCAAAGAGAACGGTGATGTTTCATCGAACCAGTTACCTACCAGTCAGGAAATCAGCAACATTCAGATAAGCGACTATCCTCCGTTTTCCAGCATCCTGACGATTAGTAATGTCACAGCAAAGCATAGTGGAAACTACACGTGCCGAATCAGCAACATTGCTGGTGTGACCGAACACTCCACTAGACTCTCCGTAACTGGTTTGTGTCAGATCTGTCCAAGAAAATGCTCTAGTGTCCGGTTTTTTGATCAAATTTCACTTTGTAAATATATTATTTTATTCGTTTTATCTTTTAATAATCAAATAACCGGCGCAGAGCACAATAAAATGATTACATCCATGTCGCTGTATTTTCTTACAAAGATATAGAAAATTGAATTATCTTATTTCAAAATAACAAAGCACATCAAACAAATATCCTAACTACATAAATCATCCACTATTTTTATTTTAAAAACTTGATACAACAGTGTTTTCCTTGAATTAAAAATTACTCTTTATTTATATCAAAAATGTCTAAAAAGTACAGCTCTAATAAGAATTATTATTCGATTGGGGAAATCGACATGGACGTAATGTTTTGATAAATTGTAAATACACTGAGCAAGAAGTGCACGTTATCGAAAAGGATCGGAATAAATAATAAGATTTAAATTTATCTTGCAATATCAACTGTTTGGAAAAATTGAAACACTTGCTTGACTTAAATGAACTTTTTTCAGATGGAAACAATTTTTTCTTTGAGGGTTGGAGACTAATTAAATAGTTTTTAAATAAGTTATTACACTGGTAAACGAAATTATCTTCCTTGTAGAGTTTTTTGTTGAAGAAAATAATTAAATTTGATTTTATAAGAAAATACTGGACCACTTGAATAATTATATTTTTTAAACATCGATTCCAAAGGGAAATTAATAAAAATAATCATCATGCAAAAGTTATTATCTGTATCGGGCTACTGCACTTTCACATCACCCTAAAGTAATTGTCTTTGTGTACACAACAATTCAAATTGAGTGACATTTGGCGGCATATTGGTAGTGCTATGTATAGTAAACTTCATTTTAGCCTCGTGTTTATATTGGTTTACTGTGGTGTGAGAGTACAAGTCACCAAAGTACCGTAAATTTAAATTACGTTCATATAACTGTAAACCAGCACGTCCACACCACGTACTCGTACATCATCATTTTGACATTATGGCTGTGAAGTTACTTTTGCAACCGAGCTCAACTAATTTTTGACATCTAAAATTATACAAATAGTCCCTCCAAAGTTCAAAGTTGGCTTTTATATTGTTGATAAAACATTAGAATTTCAATATTTCGAAAATAGTTTCAAGTCTCTGGTTGTTTTCAGTTTATTAATCTAATTTACCATAGTCTCTATGATTGTTATTTATGGCTCAAATTTTCGACTACCTCATATTTTATTTTTACAAATAAAATTTTTTTGCAACACAGAACAAGATTTCAGTGGAAAAAGAGGTGTCTGGTGGAATGGAATATTTATTTCTAATATTTCTAATTGGATATTTTTGCAGTGTTTGACATGTTACTGCAAATCTTAAATTCTTAATTCAAAATTAATTTTACTTTTAAGGTTCTCGAATTATTTCAAATATCGAATCAAATTTCAATTGAATAGGAAACTGATTAAAACGAAAGCAATTCATTTTCGATAACAATTTGAATAGGCATTAAGTGATTCGCGAGAGGTTTATAGAGCCAATGTCGTATACAATATTCAACGACAGCATAACTGTTCCATGTTCCGTATTATTTGGCATATAAGTTATACTCATTTACATAATTGTTGTAACATGTTAATATTGGTAATTGGATACAGTATACAATTCAAACACTGAGATTCTTGCCAGCAACTAATAATCATAATAGTAATAATGATAATAATAATAATAATAATAATAATAATAATAATAATAATACGATCTAAGAACTGTGACTCTTGAGTTTAGATTAATTAATTTACTCTCTAAATCTGAATTAGTGAAAAGTAGGTCACTAATTTACTTAAGTGAAAATTTTCACTAATTATTAGTTGTATTTCACTATTTCAATTAATAAGTTTTCAACTTTTCACTAAAGTTTTAGTCAAAAATGACTAAGAATTAGTAGAATTTTTCACTAAAGTAAATCAGTGACCTACTTTTCACTAATTCAGATTTAGAGAGTAGATTAATTTTTGATTAGTATTCTTATGAAGATTTTCTTGTGAAGATGAAACATTGTTGTATTATCTCGACGTTTGTACTTCAAAGATGTGTTTCTTTTAGATTTTGTCTCGAGTTCCTTGAAAATTGTTCAGTGAAAAGTCGCAGAAAATAATGTGTGTAAGGTTGGTACTTTCTTACTAAGTAAGTAAATCCGCCTTGTCTGGATTTATCCACTTCTGCACACAACGACAGAAGCAAGTTTGTGCTTTTCTAGAATACGTATGTATTTTCAACGAAAATCTCAGCTTTCGGTTCTATACGCTTTCATCGAATTCAGAGATTTCATTTTCTTTATGATATTAGAGAGATATATAAAATCGTAAATCTCGGAAGCTAGGTAATCTTAAAAACCAATGTGATTTTAGGCAACTTAGAGATGCAAAATGTTAAATTTTAATATTCCGATCCTTTTCTAAATCAAAAAACTATTGTAAACTAAACTGACACTACCATGTAGTTTATTTTAATGATGCACATATGAAGAAAAGCTAATTTTCACAGCATTGTGGTTTTCAAAGGGAAATTAACAATTAATAGAACACTATCAACAAGAAAGTAAAAAATTGTGCAGTGAGAGAAAGGACATTAAAGTATATCATTATTTAAAAATTTTTAATTGTCGAGTCTAAATTTTTGTGGTTTTAATCATTTCAGATTTCAGATAAAAATTTCCTTTTCTCTCTACGCACTCAAGTGAAAAAATATGTAATAAATTAGAAATATAGGGAGTTTTTATATTTCGTGATTTGATGAATGCATGAGGGGATATGGACAGAGTGAGCAGGTCTGCATGACTCGCCTGAACATCGTAACTTTTGCGAGTTGTATAACTCGATTGACGTAATTAATTAGTGCATCCGCATGATACGACTAGAAATTTGTGAGAATTCACTGTGAAAATTATTCCCTTTTAAATGTTACATAAACCTCAAATCTTGCTCAAAAAATGTAATATTTCATTCAATTTTCATTGTTAGCTCTTTACGTTTACTCATATAATCTTATTCGATCTCAACAATTTCCTTGATATATTTTAATTATTTGAAAATCTGTTATATTCATCATAATTTGCATGTTATGCATAATTATATAAATTTATAGAAATTCTATGAATCGCAAATACAAAATTTGAAAATATATAAATTCTTGAAACTTTTATAATTATTTACACTATTTTTTAATTTAAAATAAAGGTAATTTTAATGTTTTGCATGATTAGTTTGCTTCTACATAGATATTTTCTATTAAATTAATTCTATTAAATATGAAGTTTGTTTTTAGTTTAATTATTATAAAGAAGTATGCTCGTTATTTTGGGTCTTGCTTTTAATCATAAGTAAAATTTCCATAACTTTATATTACGAAAATTGATTTAAAAATATTCGAATGTAAAAATAAATATTAATTTTTGTATTATTTACAAAACATCTTTCAGCATGCTGTGGCCTGACATACAAAGTGAATGAGCCATTAATCTGACAAGAATTCAGTTTGAATCGTGTAAATGCTTGATATATTTGCAAGATTGTTGCTTCTAGTAAATTAAAACCACAATTGCAAATTAATTTAAAGAAAATATTTTTTATTTTTAGTGCCACCTCAATGGAAGACTGAACCTATCGACCAAGATGCAATTGTAGGTCACAGCGTCTCAATTGCTTGCCAAGCTGAGGGATTTCCGATTCCATCTGTAACTTGGAAGCAATCTAACAGTAAGTTATAGATTTCTAAGTAGCTAATGTATCTAACTCTCACTTGAAAGTGAAGATGAATTTGATGAAATTTTCAAGAAAGCTGCAGTTTTCTCCGTAGTCTGCGGTTCTATTATTATTATATAGGGCATCAAACATTGATATTAGGTTGATTTAA
>UCOK01000084.1:29804-75505 GCA_900474325.1 Synergus umbraculus | reverse complement strand
CTAATTTACTTAAGTGAAAATTTTCACTAATTATTAGTTGTATTTCACTATTTCAATTAATAAGTTTTCAACTTTTCACTAAAGTTTTAGTCAAAAATGACTAAGAATTAGTAGAATTTTTCACTAAAGTAAATCAGTGACCTACTTTTCACTAATTCAGATTTAGAGAGTAGATTAATTTTTGATTAGTATTCTTATGAAGATTTTCTTGTGAAGATGAAACATTGTTGTATTATCTCGACGTTTGTACTTCAAAGATGTGTTTCTTTTAGATTTTGTCTCGAGTTCCTTGAAAATTGTTCAGTGAAAAGTCGCAGAAAATAATGTGTGTAAGGTTGGTACTTTCTTACTAAGTAAGTAAATCCGCCTTGTCTGGATTTATCCACTTCTGCACACAACGACAGAAGCAAGTTTGTGCTTTTCTAGAATACGTATGTATTTTCAACGAAAATCTCAGCTTTCGGTTCTATACGCTTTCATCGAATTCAGAGATTTCATTTTCTTTATGATATTAGAGAGATATATAAAATCGTAAATCTCGGAAGCTAGGTAATCTTAAAAACCAATGTGATTTTAGGCAACTTAGAGATGCAAAATGTTAAATTTTAATATTCCGATCCTTTTCTAAATCAAAAAACTATTGTAAACTAAACTGACACTACCATGTAGTTTATTTTAATGATGCACATATGAAGAAAAGCTAATTTTCACAGCATTGTGGTTTTCAAAGGGAAATTAACAATTAATAGAACACTATCAACAAGAAAGTAAAAAATTGTGCAGTGAGAGAAAGGACATTAAAGTATATCATTATTTAAAAATTTTTAATTGTCGAGTCTAAATTTTTGTGGTTTTAATCATTTCAGATTTCAGATAAAAATTTCCTTTTCTCTCTACGCACTCAAGTGAAAAAATATGTAATAAATTAGAAATATAGGGAGTTTTTATATTTCGTGATTTGATGAATGCATGAGGGGATATGGACAGAGTGAGCAGGTCTGCATGACTCGCCTGAACATCGTAACTTTTGCGAGTTGTATAACTCGATTGACGTAATTAATTAGTGCATCCGCATGATACGACTAGAAATTTGTGAGAATTCACTGTGAAAATTATTCCCTTTTAAATGTTACATAAACCTCAAATCTTGCTCAAAAAATGTAATATTTCATTCAATTTTCATTGTTAGCTCTTTACGTTTACTCATATAATCTTATTCGATCTCAACAATTTCCTTGATATATTTTAATTATTTGAAAATCTGTTATATTCATCATAATTTGCATGTTATGCATAATTATATAAATTTATAGAAATTCTATGAATCGCAAATACAAAATTTGAAAATATATAAATTCTTGAAACTTTTATAATTATTTACACTATTTTTTAATTTAAAATAAAGGTAATTTTAATGTTTTGCATGATTAGTTTGCTTCTACATAGATATTTTCTATTAAATTAATTCTATTAAATATGAAGTTTGTTTTTAGTTTAATTATTATAAAGAAGTATGCTCGTTATTTTGGGTCTTGCTTTTAATCATAAGTAAAATTTCCATAACTTTATATTACGAAAATTGATTTAAAAATATTCGAATGTAAAAATAAATATTAATTTTTGTATTATTTACAAAACATCTTTCAGCATGCTGTGGCCTGACATACAAAGTGAATGAGCCATTAATCTGACAAGAATTCAGTTTGAATCGTGTAAATGCTTGATATATTTGCAAGATTGTTGCTTCTAGTAAATTAAAACCACAATTGCAAATTAATTTAAAGAAAATATTTTTTATTTTTAGTGCCACCTCAATGGAAGACTGAACCTATCGACCAAGATGCAATTGTAGGTCACAGCGTCTCAATTGCTTGCCAAGCTGAGGGATTTCCGATTCCATCTGTAACTTGGAAGCAATCTAACAGTAAGTTATAGATTTCTAAGTAGCTAATGTATCTAACTCTCACTTGAAAGTGAAGATGAATTTGATGAAATTTTCAAGAAAGCTGCAGTTTTCTCCGTAGTCTGCGGTTCTATTATTATTATATAGGGCATCAAACATTGATATTAGGTTGATTTAAAATTAAGCTTTCTGGCTTCGCTAAAAGCAGTTGCATAATATTTTATTTTCCCAGTAGACTCACTCAAATGCATTGAAATATTCATAGTTATAATGCAGGTAAATTGAACAATTTGAATTTTGATTTAAAATTCAACTTTCAAGAATGACAGAAATATTGAATTCTGACATTATTCCATAGAATATTTTGATAAAACATTTTTCACACTCTGATGAGTCCGCTATAAAAAAAACTCGTGTTTTTTCAGTGGTGAGGATCGTTAAATGAAATTTCGCGGTAGCAGCAAATTTTTTATGCATCCTCAGATGTCATTATTATACGAGCCAATTATTTTCTATCGAGCCTTACCCCAGTGAACCAAAAATCCTGCTTGGTATGCATTCTCCACCAGATCGATTACACTTTAGCTTCCTCAAAACAGCATGAATAGAGTACCATGGGCACAAGATCATTTTTGAACATAATAGTATCTGACAGATTCACAAGAACGATGTTCACCGCTACATACAATACATCTTCTCTTGGAATGAATCGTCTGTCGGAGAATCAGGCCAACCAAAAAAGAAGAATCTGCGTCTACTATACTTCACCAAAGACGTTTCGAAAGGACTGAAAGCTGGAAATATTTCCTTCACTGTGCCCTGTCGAACGTGCTTGCGTTTAAATCGAAAAAGAAGGTTTTCTCAAATGGTTTTTATCCGTAATGGTTAAGCGATAAGTGGCGAAGTTTATCATGCGTGAAACCCAGACTTCCTTCAAGAGCTAAATCAAACTTTTCGACCATGTTTTAATAATCTATTAAAACATGAAAAACTTATACAAAGAAAATCCGTATAGAAATTTTGGTAGGGTCCTGATGGGATCCAGGCTAGGTTTCCCCAGTTCTAATATGGTCTTGATTGAGATCTTCCTAAATATTTTTATTTACTCAAAAAGACATTTACATAGATTGGAAATTTTTTCCTTAATACTAAACTAAGACACCTCGCGACAATGAGCACCAAAGCTCGTCAGGAGAGAGCAACAATGAAAGTAATCTTCTCTCTGCTGTAGGATCGAGTTTTATTTTGGCTTGAGTAAAACCGCTATAGATGAGAGTGTCGATCAGTAAAATTTTTGACAGAGATGGACTGAATTTTCCCTACCTAGATTATGATTCAATGAAAGCCGTATTATGAAGCAAATGCCTGTTTCATATAAAGACCATTATATGCTCTAAGATCAATCAAAAGTTTCAAAGAAAAAAGAACCTGGATAATATACGTGAATCAAAAAATCCCCAAGCGAAATCTTGAACGAAAAACAATTTTCGCTTAAATCCACATAAAAAGTTTCCTATTTCTTGCGAAGGCTACCTTTTCATTTTAAGTAACATTACTTGACATATATGTACATAAAATATGATTATATTTTTATAGGAGCAGTTTTTCTTATTATAAACTTAGGAAAATAAAAAAGTAAACTATATACTCTTTAGGAGTTTAGAAACTTTTACAGCTTTTTTCTTTTATGCACCACAGAATTTCCTTTTATACGATCGTATTTATATGCAATTTTCTTGTAATATTCAGGTGAGAGTCCAGGTGACTACAGGGAGCTTGGTTATGGGGGAACCGAAGGAGCTGGAGTTGCTGCGAATGGCTCGTTGGTGATCCCGAGGGTATCTCGAGAGCACAGTGGCTCTTACCTATGCAAGGCAAGCAACGGTATCGGCCCTGGTCTCAGCAAACTCATTCGGCTAACAGTTCATGGTAAAATATTTACGCAAATCCTCCTCCACTTGTCCTGTAGCTACACTATTTGCAAATAAGGGATAAAAGTGTCGGCTCTCAAGTATCCATATGATATTATGGTATAAAGAGCGAGAGCGTTGAGTGCGTTAGGGCACCGACGTTGTTACAGCAAAATTGAAAATCTATCTTTATACCGCCAGGCAGGGAAGCTACGCTCGAATCATACGTTCTCCAATAGAAAGATCTTGAGATACTATAAAGAATATATTGACCGTTCAAGTGCTAAGCATATTGAAATTATGCATTCAGTCCACTTCAGAAATTCAAAATTTGTTTCAATAAAAATCCAATTCTTATGTAGATTAAACTTTTTATTCAAAGATAGACTTTTAATTTTTAAGATTTTCATCAAATTTCTGCAAACTTTCGACTTTAAGGGTAACGAGAAAGAAATTGCAGTTTAGAATAGCATCCACTTAAATATTCATGTGACTTTCCGATATCAAGATGCTGGTTAAATTTAGTCTCAGTTTCATTTAAATTTGTAATTTAAAAAATACTTTTACTATAAAATAAATTAATAATTGTCGGCCGGCCTTTAGCACTAAACTGCCAAAGTTAATACGACTCAATTAACGAGCGTGTCGTACGAATAAAGAAAAAGATCTAAGCTTCGAGCGACCCTCGACAGCCGGGGTATTAAAGCTGGAACTTTCGAGAGAGCTGATTTATGTCGATACTTTTTCATTCTCTCGAGACCTACCGCATTACTGAGTATACTAGTGTATCGAGTGCGAGATTGTGTGAAACTTAATCTCTTAAAACAGCAGGACCTTCGGTGACCGTTAGAAGCAAAGAGGAATCTGTGAGAAGAGGAGAAAGGGTAACTTTGCGCTGTGAAGCAGAAGGGGATGCACCTCTTGATCTCAGTTGGAGAACTCGTGGCAGTACTATTGGATCTACTTACGATGATAGGTTCGTATAATCGATTGACACCACTTCGACATGTAGTTTAATCAACTTTTTAGAATTCAATGAGCTCTGTACCAGATAGCAAAATTATCCCATGAAATCTCAGGACAATATCGTATAAAATAATATAAAACACTATAAAATAATATTTATAATAGCAAATATTAAAGATATAAAAATTTACAGAGACGCAACAAAGATATAATCTAATAAAAATCCTTAACTTCTGAGGGATAAGAAAATGATAGGACTCAATGCCTAAATAAATAATGTACCATATATATATGGCGAGTGACACATTATTATATCATTCGATTTTTTTTCCTGCTCGCTTATATATATTTTCATGAAGTTGAATAATTTCTCTATGCCTTAGTTGATCATAACTTCGCGGTAACAAAATCGATGAAAGTAACTGTTTACATTATTGATTAATAGATACATAAAAATTAAGAGAAAGTACAGCTGTAAAATAAATCTTACGATGTATACAGCCCCACGTACTGGGCAAGTATAAACCATTTTATACTACTTTTTACATTTATATTAAATTTGATATTATTATTTTTATATTACCATCTCATAAAAATAGCAATTTTACGTCCTGTACGGAAAAGTATTTTCACCTTTATTTCCTTGTTTGCTCGTCGCTTCCTACAGAGTTGCTCCAAGGAATGTAAGTATCCATTTCATCGAATAGAAACCCATCTCCCGAATATTCGCAGAGTCCATCAAATCCATAATGCGCGAATAAACACTTTAACACTTTATACGAATAGACACTTTAAATTTGTCTGTCGTTCCATAAACAGATTCCTCTCAATCATTGAATTTAAGACAATTTTAAAAATATAACTATATATCTCTATTTTAAGAAGAAAATATATTACTCTTTAAATAAATCAAAGCTAGGAGAAAGACAGTGAAGATAAATTAGTATTGAAGTAGTGGAGGTCAACCTTTAGTCAGGCCAAAATTCCTGAAAGGATTTTAAGGAATTTTATGATTGAGATTCCTGAAATTATACAAAGAATTATTAGTTTTATTAAAAATTCTGTTTATTTCTTGTTTTGTATGTAAATTAATCTGTTTAATTTTTTCAGATATGTAGTGGAGAATTCACCCACACCTCTTGGTCAAGTATCGGAATTGCACATCAGTCAAGCGGGTCATGCTGATCGAGGAGAATACGTATGTGTAGCCAGGAATGCTTACGGACACGATAGGGTGACTGTTCACCTACTTGTTCAGGAGCCACCGAATTTTCCTCGAAATTTACACGTGGCTGAACTGGGAAGTCGAGCGATAACCTTGGCTTGGTCTCCACCTTCGAGTGCTGCAGATACTCTACATCCTGATTCTCCCATCGCAAAATATATCGTTCAATATAAAGAAGCTCAAGGTACGTAAATATCCACTTTTTACATTAAATTTTCATAGTAGGAGGAAGTAGACGAAAAAAGAGATATTTTATTACTTATAAATTATCCCCCCTCCCTTTTATATAGATCATAACCAACGCATTGCAACATTTTCATTTTAAAAATTCGCTTCGCTATTTACTTTCGTTAAAGTTTAAATCAGATTCGAGTATCCTTTAACTCATAAACTACTCGTGCTTTCATTTTGAAAGCACGAATCATATTCAGCACATAAATGTCAATCAATATTCCTGGAAATTATTTTTTAAAACATTGCCTCTCACTTTTTCAGTCAAAGGCAGGGACACCAGAGTTGTTATTAATATAATTTTCAATCTAATTTTCAATTCGTTTTAGAAACCTAATTCCGATTTATGATTACTAAAAATGATTCTCATTGATTGAACTATTGTTTTTAATAAAAAAAAAACCAGGAAAAACAGGTAAATCCTGAAATCCATTTAAAATACAGTTATTGATAATTATTGGGAAAATATATGCTTCCAGTAAAGTCTTTTTTTCTGCTTCATCAATTCGAGCAGAAAAATTCAATTTCAAACATATAATACGAATTTTTCGTTCTTTGTCTCAATATCTTCTACCTAATATTACTTTTTTTCTGAAAAGAACCATCCGTGCCTTTCAATTTATTATATTTTTTATAAAAGAGAATATAGTTTTTTTTTTTATTTTTCTCTGTAGTAATTGTTAATATGTCTAACAATTATTTCGATGAATAGACTTTTATTTAAATTTACTGAGAATTCAATGACGTACATCGAAGCATTCAGAAAGCATCTATAATTCTATATACGTTAGATAGATATATGAAATGGATACAAGCATATTGTATATTATACGAAACTAAATGTATCAAAGGAAATACGTAATATATTTCACTCATATATTTATTTATTTACTCATATTATTACTACACTATATTAACTCTGGTAGAAAACATTGCTTTTTAAAAAAAGTTATGAATGTATAAATGAAGGGAATGTGAGCGACTGCAAAGATAACTCTGGGGTTGTAACTAAAACTAAATTTTGAAGGAGCTATTTAGGTCATCTATGTGAGGGTATTTAATTCGAGTACATATATGCCTCTGTTGTATAAATTATCAAAAATAATTAAAGTTTAAAAATTTGTGGTTCTAAGCGTTTTTTGTATTTACTGAAAGATGTGTGGCATGAACACAACACGCAGAAGCAGGTCGAAGGAGACAAAACGGTCGCTCTGGTATCCCCGCTTAAACCCGCAACGACCTACCACTTTCGAGTCTTTGCGGAAAATCATCTCGGAACATCAGCCCCAAGTGACATCCTTCATGTCAGTATCAATCGATCAATCATTCACGCATCATCATTTTATAATTGAATTTACTGACTCTCTTATCGATATTATAAAATTTAGGCTCAAACTGATGGCGAGATTCCTGGTGGTCCACCCAAACAGGTAACTGTTGAACCACTTGGTCCTCAACAACTGAAACTCGCCTGGCAACCACCAGACCGTTCACTCTGGAACGGCGAATTACTTGGATATGCAATTATCTACACAAATTTAGGGTAAGTTTTCTATTATTCAGTGTTTGACATTTTACAGGAATATCAAAAGGGGCTATAGAAGAATTGAGTTGAAAATAATCCAAATTAAAATTTGGTATGATTATATAAAATGTTTCAGAGAAGTGATTGATATCAATTTACAAGTATCAACTAATAATTAGCTAAAGGGAAACACGTTTATTTTCCAGGAGTAACGAGCAATTGGCGAATGTGACTCGGGTTGGAATCACGGGTAATGGAGGAGACGGTACCTACGATTATCGGTTAACGGGTCTGCAAAAATACACGCAATATAGCATAGTGGTGAAGGCGTTCAATAGCAAGGGCGACGGGCCAGGATCAGATCCAATGATAGCGCAAACTCTGGAGGATGGTTCGTACAATTTCTTCCTGTAATAGAGAAACGTTTTCCTCTCTCATCCCAAATCTACTTGTAAATTCTATCACCCCATTTCATTGTGTTCCATTTCATCTCATGTGACGTTTTTACATTGAACGAAAGTACCATACCACACCAAATACAACGTCGCCACATCCCTATTCAATCTTAAATTGTGGTTTCAAATATCGCTCACTCTGAAAATTGAAACGTTTCATAATTCTTCAAAAAGATATATTAATTTGCACCTCATACTACTTTTATTGCTAATATTTTGCTATTATTATTATTTGCTGTTATTATATTGCTAATACATATTCTATTGCTAATATTATGACTTCATTAATCAACTTTGCTAGGTAAACGAAGTAAACATAATTCGTATGTAATACGTATAATTTAAAACGCAGCCGACTAGAAAATTCACTTAAGCCACAGTCATTTTTTTATTTGGGCGAATTAAAAGTTCTCTTCGAATATAAAGTGAATGAAAGCGTCGAATATGGTCTCTAGTTCAAATAAAATTTCCCTCTAATTGAATTACATTTAGTAGCTCGTGCTCGCTTCTCTGCGCTTTAATAATGAATCCGTTTCTTAAAAATGTTTTCATCAATCAAAAAAACGGTACACTTTTAAAATATTATAGATCTATATTGAAAATGCTTTGATATTCCTATTAACCATAGCAAAAAGTTAAAGATATTTAGAATCCTAAAACCACAAACCAGTTTGAAGAAGCTTTCGTAATGTATTAATCATTTTTGGATTTACTTAACAAGATATCCTGAACTTGCAGGAAATCTCGAAGTTATCTGTAAATAATAAATGTTTCTCTTTCAAATTGCAAACTCTTCCCTAGTAATAAACCGTAATAATTTCCTTAAGTAGAAGATCAATAATTCAAAGAAAATCTTCTTTCCATCTCTTCATCTTTTCAAACCATTCTAAAGTTAGCCATCAAAGCTATATATCATATGCATATCAGCTTAGTATAGCATACCTAGCTCGCAGCTTTTCCTCTTGATCTAGAGTCGAGTTAAAGTACTTGAAAAAAGAGTACATATATAAGGCTTGAGAACTGTTCACTTGTCTTATACGAAGTCGTCTTCACAAATGTTGAAATTCTCCTTAACTTGAAACTTGGATCTTGAATCTTGAATGTTGAATCTTGGAATTCTGGAAGTTTCGAGGACTTAGAGTATTCTACAAAGTTTAGGTGAAAAGTGAAACATTTTGCGAGGTGTATATGACTTTCGAGATAGACCTACATGAATTTGTGTATGCTGAGAGCTTAGTCTTTAGTGCACTTAGGCAGATTTACAAGGTAAAAGGTGTTTAACTTACACGATGTACATAGTTCCAAGCTCCCCGCCGCAGAACGTGGTCTGTGCAGCGTTGAACGGACAGAACATCCAGGTCACTTGGAAACCGCCACCCTCTGATAAAGTTCACGGGGTCGTTCAGGGATACAAGCTGGTGTACGAAGCGGCGAATGGAGCGATGGAATCAGAGTTGGAGGGATCACCGGAAACGAGAATCACTCATGCCTTGAGTGCGGTCCTTCACGGCCTTAATCCGTATACCAACTACACGGTCCAAGTTTTGGCATATACACGAGCTGGTGATGGAGTTAGCAGCACCTCTGTCTCTTGTACCACCGAAGAAACTGGTGAGTTCCAAATTATATTATACATATATATATATGTGTGTAATTGTGTATATACATTTTATGTGTGTGTTTATGAAGGGAAGTTGGTGCATATATGAATTAATATAACTTTCGAAGCTTTGACCTTAACCAATCCTTGTTCTTGCATGAAGGAATGCAAGACAACTCAAACAAGAAGTAGTATTTTGCTAAACATTAAATTATACACAAAACAATTCAGGCTATTCATGGTATCTTTTCTTATATACAAGCAACTATATATGATCCCCTCGCTTTTCAGGCGATTAATTTCTCATTTTATTTTGCTAAAAATAGTAAGAAGGATTTCAGAAGTTTGCAAAATACTTGGTAAAATCCCTTGACATTTCTAAAATTCATAATAATGCGAAAAATATAATCTTCCATGCGATTCCATTTGATTGTCCTTTAAAGCATACAAGTTTTTATCTCTAGTGGATCTCTACAATGGAGAAGCCCTTAACTTCAACTATGATTTCTTTAAAGTAGTAAATTGCTTCCTGATAATAATATAAGGAACTAAATTATCTTTATTTTGAAGAAGGTAGTTGCATGCGCTGGCTTATACATTTGTGGCAGTTATATTGCTACTTTTCTCATCTCTTCTTCATATATCTCTTTGCAAAGCTTTCTTTTCCTTCGATTTGCATTCATGAATGCACACAAAAAAGTCATAATGTACTAAACTGCTTTTAGTATTTATTTAACAAAATTATGTAGAAATAAAAATTTTTTTAAAAATGTATTTACGTAAAACAAAATGTGATGAGTATGCAGGTTGGAGAATTTAATTTGTATAACTTGTAACATATCCTCGTACATGAGCATATTGGGAACATGAGTGTGCATAAATGAATACTTATTTTGTAATTAAAATTGACATGCATTTCAGTTTTATGTTATTATTCTCACGTTCATGTTTCTCTATACTCTTGAAAGTTCATTCTATTCTCACAAATTCTCTCTCTATTCTTCTTTACATGTTTTTTTTTTTTAAATGACACAGCAAATAATAAATATATGCTTATAGTAAAAATAAATATTAATTCCAGATACCTTGAAAGTAATATTAGTTTTAAGCACTATTAAGCTATTACGAGTCAATGGACTTTACTATTGTTTTTCTCTCAGTTCCGGGCGCGCCAGAAAAGGTGAAAGCCGTGGCTAGTGCAGAAGATGCAGTAGTGATATCTTGGCTTCCTCCTCGACGGCCGAATGGAGTTCTCGCAAAATATACCGTTTTCATTCGAGTGCTGGATCAGGGCCAAGAAGTAAAGATCATTAAAGACTCTCTACCGGCGCAGAACTTGCACTATGATGCGGTGGGGCTCAAGCTACGTGAATCCTACGAAGCATGGGTTACTGCCTCCACCAAAGTAGGACAAGGACCTACAACTCCGGTCATCAAATTTAAAGCGAGTACCACAAGTTAGTATCTCATTCTGTTCTTACTGTTATAAAATAATATACCGAGAGGTTTACAACTCAACCTATCGACTGTACATCTACTTCTAACTTGAAGATGTCTTCAAAATTTACTTCAAACGTCTTCAAGTGAATTCAGATATTTCAGGAGATTTCAGATATTTCTGGAAAGTTCAGTAGATTGCTATGCAAGTCTACACCTGATTTCATGAGTCGTCAACCCCTCGTGATATACATATTTTTAGTTGTATTTGTATTTTAACTGGTAGCTTTGTAGCTTATCGTATTCTAAACTAATTCAAGCAGTTTATCTCAATTTATTATTAAATTTGGAATTGAAATGATAGAAGGATTTATGAATTAGTTTCAGCTGCAATTATCTCCTTTGGAGTTCTTGTAATAGTACCATGGAGGGTGGACGTGAACTTAGCATGTCTTACTGTTGGCAATCCCAGGCCTATTGTTGAATGGCGTCTAGGGGACTTGAAATTGCAGAAGCAGCAACAAAGGTACATTATACACCTTTGTTATTATTTTTCTGTTATTTTCAAGTTTTAATTAAAAAAAAAGTTTAAAAAGAAGGAAGAAACATACATATATCAATAGGCTATTTAATAATATGAATAATTCTCAATAATGAATTATGATATAATAATCATTGCATTCTAACGATAATTAAATTATTGCAGGCTCGATGTTGGCCCAGATAATACTTTAATATTGCGAAACGTTCAAAGGACTCAAGAGGGAAACTATTCTTGCCATGCGAGGAATTCGCTTGGGTCTGACGAAATAATTTACAGTTTGCACATTCAAGGTATATTACACAAAAAATTTCATTATAGTACAATTTCATATTTCATAATATCTTAATGTAGAATTTTAACTTAATTGGATGAAAATTGTGAGCATGAATATAATTTAGTATGAATAATAGAGTTATTAATGCATTTGCAATATTCAACTTGTTATTTACAATACATACATCGGTTTGGTACAAGTATTAATTATTTCGGATACAATTATATTAAATTTAATGGAACATGTTTAATTATAAATATGTAGTATGGAAATTTAATTCTATTTACGTAAATTTACACAATATTCTATTAAGATTAATTTTAACTTAGTGCAGATTTAAATACATGATACATATTATAATATTTCACATTTCTTTATACTTTTAGTCCATCTAAATTTATGTAGATTTATATTTATATATTAGATTCTTCAATTGCTCAAATCATTAGATAACAGTCTTAATGATAAACTTTCTTTCACTCAAAAAAAGTTTTTCAATTTGAAATGTTTCCTTGGAACTTGGAAAGCAAGACATCGAGTGGGTAATGTCCTGAAGCATTGAGATGTATCTTGGCTCTTATAAAGTTCCAATACCTTTCCAAAGAAAAATGAAAGAATGCGCACGCGAGTCACGTTGCATAATCTTTCTGTGTGCTTCACAAACTCGACAAAATCCCGTTCGATGCGACCCTGTTTTGTCGTTCAACTCGCAAGTTCTAATTGGTAAACTTTTCGCATAGTTCCACCAACGCCACCCACTCTTCTGGCAACGGGCACGACGAACGATGCAGTTCAACTTCAATGGAAACAGGGAGATAACGGGGGATCGCCCATTAAAGGATTTCTATTGGCTTATCGAAAGGAGTTTGCAGAATGGGAGGAGGTCATGCTGGATCGTAGGGCAAATACTCACCTTCTGGAAGGTCTACAATGTGGTACCAAGTATCAATTCACCTTGGCAGCCTTCAATCGAATTGGCAGTGGCAGTGCAAGTGAAATTGAAAATGCAAGGACGAAAGGAACAAAACCTATTCCACCATCAAAACAACATCTTATGCGGGCAAATTTGACTTCCGTCACTCTGGAGTTGGCCTCCTGGCAAGATGGTGGATGTTTGCTGCTCTACTTCGTTGTCGAATATAGGAGGCTCCCCGGTGATTGGCTCTTAGGTACAGATAAGCTGATAAGGGAATCCTTTGAATCCTTTTGTTGTTGCACGTGTATTGATGGCGATCCTTTCCAATTTCTATGAATGGTATGTTATTTTCTTATTTTATGTACACTTTTACCTAACTTTTTATTTACAGTTTTCATTATTCTTTCAATTACATTCATTTTCTGTTGAAAGGAAAACTTCAATTATGGTACTGTATTTAAGAGGGAAATATTTCAAGGGTAAAATGCATGAGAAATAAAAATTAATTATTTTAATACAATTATTGGGAAAAGAAGTAAGATATTATTATTATTATTAATATTATTATTATTATTATTATTATTATTTTAAAGCATCCAATTTTATAGAATAGCCTTTTAGTCTGGAAAATCGTCAAGACTTGAAAGTTCTCAACATCCTGGCAACAACCCTCATGTCATGAGTTTTTATTATCGAAAATTCGAAAATGATCATTAATTTCAGTTTCAAACAATGTACCACCTCAGACGAGGTTTCCAATAGTAAATTTGGAAACTGGTACAAATTACGAGTTGAGGATTACCGCTTACAACAATGCAGGATACACACAGGCTGAATACTTATTCAGTACTTTAATGCCTAATGGGAACACAAGAATGCAGGAAGGTCCAACGCTGGAAGCTGGAGATACACCCTTATATCTTGATGCTCAAGTTTTGGCTCCGAGCGTGATATCCTTGCTCGCCGTTATCCTGGCCATAGCTGGTGTATGCTTTTGCTTGAGAACACGTAAGTTCACCAAACATAGCATACTATAATATACTGTTTTCAATTAAACTTTCTTCCTTGCCATAATTTCTTATTCTTTAACAACTTTCCAAAAGTAGGAAACTTTTCCAGAAATGAAAATAGTTTAAATAGCTAAAAGGCTTTTAATTAATAATTTCAATTAGATATCATAAAACTAGCAGTTTCTAAGTTTTTTTTAGGATTTAAAATAATGAAATATTATATAAATATTTTGGATATATTTTGAATGTTTAGAGAAGAAATAGAAAGTCTCTTAGTAAAATGGAGAATACATTAAGTGTCAATTATTTGTAAAAATGTATAAAACAGAATTCACTTCCGACCAGCAGGTGTTATTCGTTAATTAAAAGTCGAGGAAGGAAATAACGAGTACGATGGCGGGTACGATAAGTGTAGGCGGAAGAAAATTCGAGAATCCATTCTTGTGTATAACTATTCGCAGCACTTGTCGCCCCATGGAGTATCTAAATGTCGAGGAAGCGTATTCCAATTATACCAGAGAAAAGTACTCTGGACCTATCGGTATTCAAGAGCTCGTGCTGTCTAACGCAGACAATCCGTGAATATTAATTCAACTCGTGATTTTGCCGAGCACATTAATGAGGCAGAGATTTTCCCTTCATGACATTTTCTCCTCATATTATACATATGTTCCTCATCATCAGAAACTTGAAGAATCAAAATTGCCTTAGTAGTTACATAAGTATAATACTTTGACAGAAAAATAAAAAAGGATGATTAGGAATAATATAATTATGAATATATTAGGTGATATTGGTTGTTTTGAGAGAGGGGCTAAACTCTGATATTTAGAAACTGCCAATAATTATTTCATTTAGTAATTAGTAACAATCTAAAAATTAAATATTTAATTAAAATTGAAAAGAAAGCTCTTAACGGAAATTTTCTTATAGACCCAGTGAGATCTGGGATATCAAACGACCCAAACGCTCAGAACCAAGCAGCCCTGGAAAATAAGCATAATATGGAACAAAGGGAACAATATTACGCAACTGTGAGAAAGCCAGGTCAACAGTCACCCTGTCGAGAGAGTGCTCTGGAACGCATTCCCGAATATTCGGAAGACATTTATCCATACGCCACCTTCCATCTCCCCGAACAGGAAAATCTCTCTGCCAACCCAATAAGACAGGCTTATTTCTACGAGAGGAGTGAAACTATGCTTCAGGGAGCCCAGGTATGAGTAAGAATAGTAAAAATAAATAATAAATAAAAAAAATACTAAGAAATATGTATGACTAATACCATCAATGTGGTAATTTGTTTAGTGTGACGTAGACCAATATACAAAGGTTCGAGGAAGAGCCCGTCGTAAATCCAAGTCTTTCAAATCCGAATCAGAGGAATATGACACATTGGGTTCTGACAGTGATACAGAAGTTGGTACTAGTAGTCGTACTGAATCTTCGAATCATCTGGAGGATTCGGGACCAGCTTCGATTATGGCCCGTTCGCCAGGTCCTAATTCTGGACCGAGGAGTCGAGATCAGCGATTAGCCCTCGTTTCCAGGCCGGTTCATCATAGTAAGTTAGTATTCGGTTTTCTGTGTCAAGTTAGTCAAAACTGGCATTCCACTAATTTCAATGTCGTTTCAACGTCGCTTTCCAGATGTGCTGTACCACACGCACGAATCAAGTACATCAACAGAGCCGTCACCAATTTCTGAGAGGAAGACTTTTCCTAGGCTAGAAAAGCAAAGGTAGACAAAAGTCTTCTTACATTTTGTTTAATTGAAATCTCGAGAATAATTATAATAATAGATCAGAATCTATTAAGGTATCGAGGTGGACCTCTGGATCTTTCGTTGGAACCAGTTCGTCCACTGGTGAAGCTTTTCGAGACAGGTATGCATCCCTATTCAACAAATGCTTCACCAAGTCATCCGAATAATCACGGAAGGCTATCAACCTACGATCGACCGAAGGACATTAGAAAATCAGTCGAGTCGTTATGTCTTCTCGAGGAAGGAAATCCACATCGAAAATTTCAAATGAATGCAAGGCATCGACAACGAGAAAAAGGCGTTGATTGGGGCAACGAATTGTCTACCTTGGAATTGAAACCTCCCACTGGATTCACCGATGCCCATGAAACCAGCGAAGCCGAATGTGACATCGACATGAAACTTCGACTCCAAAGGAAAAAGGGAGGCCAAAACTGCCAACTTTCAAAATCACCTCAGGACTTCACTATTACAGTCTGAGACTATAGCAAATATCAAAAAAGAGATTTGTAAAAATGTAATTGTAAAGCTGATTCCCTGTTAAAAAGATCGAGACTTTGATGTAAAGAATGACTGTCTAAAAGACATTTATAATATTATCGCTCCATGTACAATAAAGAATGTATTTTTCTAAACCCATTGTTATTTTTTTTCAATTTAATAATCCCTTGCTTCAGAAGAAAATGAACTAAAGATCTGAATACAAAATCTGTAAGTCAAAGAATCTGTAAATTCATTCTAAAATATCTTCTCATCATAAAATAAAAAAATTAATGACTTCGACGACATCGTTAAAAATTGTGTTTGATTTTATTTCATTATACACGAAGAAAAGTATTTTCACTTGTCATCCAAATGTTTAAAATTAACGAACGGAACAATCACAGCTCTCATCAAAAATACAAATCATTTGTTTTTGTTTTTTTTGAATATTTTGTTTTTTCGAACAATAAATTTTTAAATTATACTTCTAACCAAATTGAATGAATATCTATAATTAAGAATACTATCGGTATTTCGGATAAAAAGGGAGCAAGAATGTTTTTAGCGAAAATACGAATTTCCAATGATCTCGGGGGTAAAAATGAGGCCGAAGTTAGAGAGTGTCACTCTTCGTGAGTACGTACATTTAGTTTTGGATCTTCATCGCGAAATCGCCACTTTGTTCACCTCATTATTTATAGTAAATCTAATATACCAACTGCTTTTCTAATAACTCGATCGTCAACTTCGTGCAACGAAACGTAAAAGAACATTCATGTGCTTTATCTCGCAAACGGTATACTGACTAGAATCTAAAGTGCCTGCCTTTTTTGCTTTCATAATTCGAGATACTACAAGTTACTGCGCAGTGCATTTTCTACATTCATCAAACTTCATACATTTACAATTTTCGTAATAATTAAAAATTTTGCCTCAGGAGAGATTCTCGCCCCAGGAGAGATTCTCGTGTCAGTCGAAAAGAGAAAAAACTTTACAAAACCAAAGCATGATTTCTCTCTTTATACCGCTTTTATTTATTTATTTAAATTATTTATTAGTTTAATAATCCTATTATTTTAAGTTATCTTGTCTCCCCTGATTTGAAACAGAATAAATAAATATTGATTTCGTGAAAGAAGAATTGCCAATTACTATATTTCGCATTTATTCAATTTCTAACATCGTCATTGGGCACCAGGGAAAAGGTTTTGTGCCGAAAGTCAAAGTGCTTTTGATTTTCACATAAAAGATTAAAATTAGAAATTAGATAATTTCTAAAAAAAATACTAATAAACATCCTTTTTACTTTCTACCACGTTCTTCAAAGTATTAAACTTCATACATATATTACATTATTACATATATAAGATTCTCTGTACATCTGAAATTTAATACTACAATTCCTGCAGATTTTTTAGCCCTCTAAAAATTAAGAAAATGTACCAAAATATCACGTGACCAATTCTTTTAAACGAAACTACTAATAAAAACATAATTTGAGAGATTTTTTTCATGCTAGATAAAAGTAAAGGAAATGTCACTTCGGGAAAATGTATTATTAATTATTCGTTTATGAGTAAGTTCATTTAAAAGAACATGATCAAGTGAAATAATGGTACATGTCCTTAAGACTGTAATATGAATATAAAAATTCATAAATGAATGATCAACTTTAAAAAATGATCTTTCTGAAAAATCCTTTTCCTTGGTAGCTATATATATATATAATCTAGATAGAGATATAACTTATTCCGAATTTACATAGCTATGGACATATGTGATTATTACACGTATATGTATAAATCGTTAGTCGCTCTCTTCTTAATGTTATCATTAATAATTATGCGGGTTGTAACAATATTACACAAAGGTATATATTACAGACATCGGATGCAAATGGGACTGATTGACTCACCGGATTGCACAGAATTGCTATTTGTTTTTTAGTATCGTCATTTTACAAATCTTGATTGTTTCACATAATTGTAATAAATTTTCGTTTGATCGCTGCAATTCTTGGGAAGTAAACTGACGACGATTGAATGAATTACCCACTTTGGAAATGCTACTCGGTCGATCTCGGACGGCTTTTTTGTGCATAGCTCTCGGAGGAATATTAAATCACCTACGACAGCGATCGTTCTTGAAATTCTATTATCTCAGAAATTTACACCGAAACAATTGCTTGAAAACTACAAATTATCGCTAAATCACTTTCGGGAAGATATTTTTTAGGTATTAAAGATAATAAAATTATTGAGGATATATAATCTAAATAAATTACAAAGAATCTCAAGACTGGTTGGAACAGGTACTCCAACTGTCATTTCTTCCTTAGAATTGAATAGTGCAATAATTTTTCATTCGAATCATTATCATATACTAACACGCCTATATGGATTAAGTTAAGAAATTAATTTGAGTAACTGTGTTTCGGTAAATTTCAATTTCTATCACTCAACGCTTCTCATTTCTCGAATTCCCTTATCTCTTAAATCGTCGTTAAACGAAAATTAAAAATTCAGTCTTAAAGAGCACCTAAGCTGGGTACGATCTTGTCAGAGATCCTAGGAAATACTAAATGTCAAAAGAAGTAAGAAATTCTGGCTCTTTTTCACGCTCAGGTGCTTTATTTTTATTGGAGTAATTTGCTGTTTTCGTTGTCTTGTTTTTTCACTCGACACTCGATACTCAACATGGAAAGATCGGCGAATTTTCGAAAATTCTAAATTAAGCGCTAGTCGGACAGTTTATTATACTTTTATATCTTGAGCGAATCAACCTGCCATCAGATGATGGCAAAGAAGACAAACGATTACGAATTTGACTGACGGAGGTTTTAATCTAAATGGATCTTGAATCAGAAGTATTTTTAGTATAAATGTAACCTTAACGCATTCACACACTGTTTTAATAAAAATGCATTATGAATATCACGTATATTGTACAAAAATGCAGATTGTTTAAGTGGTTCCGCAGTGGACAGTCAGCACGCGATTAAATCTCACGCGAAAATGAATCAATCAATCACAAAGAGTATTGCCAGATAAAAAAATATCACTTTGCACTTCATAACATTTTTGAAATCTTGCAATACTCCCCCGTTTATGAGCCAAAGAAGGAAAAATTGGTTCTTGTCTTTGCAGTTGAAGCATTTACGAATCGCAATGGTAAAAATAATTGTAAAAAATTATGAGAATGTAAAAATTTTACATTTACTAAAGCAAGTTCAGAGAATCAATAATTTTACTTAATCTCACCGTAAAATGCAGGTGATGGCAACTCGAGGTAACAATTAAAAAATTAGCTTTTTCAGACAATTTTCAATTTCATTGATTACAATCGGTATCAGTAGTTGCTATATGTAAATACGAATAAAACTGAATTCTCGTGATGAAGAAAATGTTAAGAAAAGCAATTCCATCATTGGGACTATTTTCAAAACTTTTTCTTTTATCGCAGAATGATTGACAAAAAAAAAGAATTGTAAAAAAAATTCTGCGATACTTGTTTTTGGAATGCATGTGGATATGTCATATTGTTTTTATCAATCGTTTTACTATAAACTTTTTTGCAGTGCTGTAGTAGTTTAAGAAACAATTAAAAAAATTCTTGGCGGGAGATTAAACTAGATTTCCGTTTTTCAACGTGTCTACAAAAAATTTAACAAGAATGTCGCGAAGTACCTATCTGTAATTGTAATTAATTTTTTCACGTCTTTTTATAACTCGCCTCAGTCTATCGAAAGGAATGATCAATGATAGAAAAAATGCATGAGATTTTTGAGCTACATTTACGTACCTTGAGGTTAAAACACGAGCCTTGATTTCTCGTTGTAAGAAAACGTGCTTTAAAGATTATTAAATTTGCGCTAATTAAATAATTTTTAACAAAAAAGGATGTTACTTAGTAAGTCTAAAGCACTTCTTTTGAGTTTAAAAGATGCCAAACACTGTAAAAATATTTAGTAAATAAATATTCAGGATGTGAAAACTTAGACATAAAAGCATTTAATTTAGTCGCCGATCGCGCTTTGTTGGTCAGGATTAGATAATGATTGGTACCCGAAAAGAGTAGCGCCTTTGGAAAAACGATTCGATATAATATATTACTCCCCTCCTCCTCCTCATCCTCCTCCTAACCGAATTCGGGATACGCCTAATGCTTATAGTTACGCATTATCGACTAAATTCTTTGGCAACTAGATCTGTCGGATGGTCCGTACGATTATTTACAAACGATTTCTTCTTCTTCTTCTTCTTTTTCTTTCATATTGCAATGAATAAAAATGTTTTCTCTGACTGGACTAGGAAATGATACCACATCACGCTTTAATCTCTCATTTCGCACGTATTTGCGAGATTAGTCGCTGAGTATAAAAGAAAGACAATTCGGTCACGATTGTTTCATTCAACCAAGTTCGACAAGTTCATTCGCCCTATCGAACATTCTATATACAAAAACCCTTCGAAATCCCCTCGAATCATGAGAGTTCTTAAACCGTGATTGATCAATGATAATTCACTCAAAACGGGATCTCTCTCTTCGACGAAATCAGAAGGTGGGGAAAGTCTATAGTTTCACTACTCACTCTTTTTTTTCCCCATTCTGAAAATTGGCAAATTAGGAAGCCAGGGAATGACTCTTAGAGGCAAACTCTTCGTCTTGAATTTTCAGAGTTAATCTGGGTAGCAAGTAATGAATCTGGGTTCCATCATTGTGGTGCCATCATACAAGTGGCTTCCATGCCCTCAGGCGGTACTCTCATGTTGCCATTGGTGACACATCCGTTGACATCGATAGTGATTGGTGCACCAGGGTGACTCGTGAAATTGGCATTGCAAAGTTGCATTGAAGCACTTTCTGAAAGCATGTGATCGCTTCGAATTAGGCAAGTATCGTTCGTTGGACAGCCGTGTTCGTTCGAATGACTGACGTGGATTGGAATGGAATAATCAGGGATGTATTCTCCGTTTTGGTCCACTGGCACGTACTCCCGAATTACTGGCAATTTCACTGGATAGTCCATTGGCATATGCTGAGCTGGCGCAATTACCGTATTAATTTCATTTGCCTCGTTCATTACAGTCACGTGACCATTCGCCATCGTGTAGAGATCAGGCTCTACTCTCGATTTCGACGATAACATCGACTCAAGGCACTGATACAACAGAACGTAATCCTCCTGTACAGCAATAGAAATAAAAGTGATTAGAATAGACGTTTTTTTAATAATATTTCGTTTGCAGAATTAAAATTTCATTAGAAAAAAAAATCTTACCTTAGACCTGAAAATACCAGGCCTCTTCATATATAAAAGCTTTGAAAACATGTAAAGATCGGCGCTCTGTTCAAATTCAATTTGTTTAGTGATAGTAGTGAGTAAAACAAAGAGTCCAGCTTCGATGCCACCGAACCTAAAATAGAAGGTGTAAATTAAATTAAATGTTAAAAATGATGATTTATTTTTCAATCTGACATTTTTAATTTTCTCTCAGTATTTATAGTAAAAGAATAAAATTATTTAAGATTAAAGAGACATTACCTATCCATAACGACGATGGGTCCATTTTGATAGTCTCTATGAAAATCTTGAATGACGTTAACGAATGCTTTTGGATTGTTATGATGAGGCCAAGGACCTCCTTGATTTAAAGGTCCTTGAACAATTTTGGCACTTAGTTCGTAGTCGTCTTGTAAAGAACGTACGGCTACTTCTCGCAAAACTACTCCACTGACTGTTTCCTTAATGCCACACAATCTCACTCGAAAAGTCTCTGATTCTAAGTCCTTTCCCTCGATAGGCCAGAACTCAGGGTATTCCTGTAAAACAGTAATTTTACATAAATTACAGGTAATTTAAGAGCCCTTTCAAGAGAAATGATAACTGTAATTGTACCTCGTCGCATTGCGTCAACATGACTATAGTCTGCGCATTGTGGTCCCACATCATTTGCCAAAATTCCATTATTGTGTGCTCTAAAGGATGTTGAGTGATGATGAACTCACGATTTCGATGAAAACCTGCCAGATAATTATACATTGAAAGATTTTTTATTAAAAAATTCACTATTTTTCATATTTTATCATTCTTTATAAAACATACCAGCAAACCACGTTCCATTTATATAATCACTTCCATCGACACCGGGTTTAGGTGTAAGATGAACCCGAGAATTTTCAATAGGTACAATTTCCATATTTCTATTCTTATGAAGATTACAGGGCTTCATAGCAGATACCAAGTTAAAGTCTTTCGGTTTCCAAGATGTCACAAGCTGTAAGTAAAAAAAAATGATTGTAGAAAATTTGATTGCACATATTCCTCCTTGCTATCTTTATTTTGAAGATCAGCACCTTATATTGTGCCTCCAAATTATTCCAGGGATTAATCATATTGTTGGAGGGACATAGCATGTCTTGAACATGCTTCATTAAATAATTAACTTCTATATTAGTTTCTCCACTTTCTATGGCTTCTTGCAGAGCATCGTGAATGAAAATATATTGCTCCTCAGTTTGGACGAGGAAGTTTCTCTGACTACGGATGTGTTTCAAAAATCCGTAAATGTTAATTTCTCCTTTACTTTTCGCTTGCTTCAGCATCGCGTCGATCACAATGTAGGTACCCGTCCGACCAACACCAGCACTAAACAAGTTAATGAAACATATTATAGGAAAATGTTGGCAAAGAGTTTTTATATGATTATAGATAAGTACCTGCAGTGAACAATAATAGGTCCCGCATCAGGCGGATTAGCATTTGATGATTTACGAATGAAATTAAGCACTGGGAGAGGATGATCCGGAACTCCATGATCAGGCCATCCGGTATAATGATATTGTAAAACTGTGCGTTCGGCCATGTTGGTCCCGTTTTTCTTTTTCTTGATCTGCTTAAAGTGTAAAAATGAAATTTATTATAGAACAAGTAGATAGAAATGACATTTATTTATATTTTATCGATGGATAAATTTGTTTTGCACTACCTTTAGATGACGAATTTGCAAAGTACGAATGGTGTAAGTGGCCATAACGTCCTCCTTCGTCAAACTGACTTGAATAAATCCATAAGTCTCTGTTCCCTCCTTAGGCCAGTACATATCGCATTTTCTCTGTAAAAAGAAAACAGCTTAAAGTATGGAACAGAAAACTGAAACTTAATCTTAAACTGATTGACTTCAAAAAAATACGTATTGCAATATTTTCCTAAACTTTAAATCAGTAAACATATCAGCTTTGTCAACCTTCCTCGCATGAATTTCAATTGCAGTCCGGCGTTCAAGGAGTACAAATTTTAACAATCAGGGTTATATTCCGACAGAATAATAAAGAGCAAAACTCGAAGAATTATCCAGTATGATTATACAAAACTTACACGACCACGCTCGACTAAATTAGTGATCATCACGATGATGGACACTCGTTGCTCCCACACCATGCGCCAAAAGCCGTCGAACGTTGGAGGCAAGGGACCTTGAGTTCCGATGTACGCACGAGCTCGTTGCCAACCATCTATATAATTCGCATTAACGTAATCCTGACCCTTTTTTGGGGGCCCACCACCACAAGACAACAATTGCACTCGACTATGATCATCTGGAAAATTCAGAATAAAATAAATTGCTTGAAAATTGCAGAATATACAATAGGATTTTTATCCGCATTTTAACACAACGTCTTCGGATAGCAGAAACTACTTCAAGTTACTTACAGGCAAGAATATTCAGGTATCTGTTTTTCGCTTTGTTTTCAGCGAACTGTGAATTTTCAACTGTGTAGTCTCCAGTATCAGATTGGATAACGTCATATTCTTTACTGAAGCCAATGTCCCCATCAGCATGTAACGATGCAACATGTTGAACAAAGTGTTGAACAGCTACTGCTGTTCTCTCCCCATCCTGTTCACTATTTTCCCATTCCTGAAGAGTCGGGACATTCCTTGGCGGGTAATCCAGATAGTAATAAGCAGTGTGAAAGCACTTTCTGAAAACGGGCCTACCACATGGCCTGATAAGTTTTATCTTCTAGTCATTGATAAGAAACAATTCAAAATTTAGCAAAACCTACTTTTATTCTTTCCGATCATTTCAATTTTTCAAAGACTCAAATGAATGTCAAAAATTTTAAAACACCAAACAAACGATAAATGAATCTTGGGCGTGAATTGAATAAGAATTGGGTGAGAAAATTTGAACAGCCGCATCGTACAAGAGGATATGAAATTTCTTGGTCCAATTTATTTTAAGTAAGTTCCTTATTTTAAGTAAGTTTCTTATTTTAAGTAAGTTTTGCATTCGAGTCAAGAAATTGTATATCCCCTACTACGATGCGGCGGTTCAATTCTGGATTACGGAAATTGTCATTGTTACAACAGTGAGTGATTAAATTTAGGTCAAATTTTCTTGCGTAAAATGGGAGGCACTAGAATGATAGTACAAATCCTTTGTGATGTAAGAAAGCTATTATTAACCAAGTTCATTAGATCGCGTGAGAATACAAAGAACAGAACTTTCAGATGGTATTGTTGATCGACAGATATGCACTCGACCGTTGACTCTTGAACGAATCTAAGCCTAGAAAGTCTCTTACGGTATAATCCGGCGAATATTACTCGAAATCGGCGAGAAATAATTCAGCTTGGCGTCCCTGAATCTTTTCATTGTCACAAGAAAATTCGCCTAATACGTGCACAATTTAGGTCCTCAAGTCGACCGAAACGGTCTCTCCTACTCTCAACTCAATTCTCCACTGTGAAATATTATTCCGCAGTTGTCAGTGTCGTTATCGTTGAGACGGAGATAAGAAAACGAATAAGAAACGTCGGTGTATAGCGCGCGTGTAGATCTGTCCGAATGTCGTTTATATATTTTATTATAGGAACGATTCAACGAGTATTGAATTTTTATATGTGTTCCCGATCTGTCTTTCATTTCATTCTCACATCATTGTTTGCTATTTTAGTTACACATTAATTAACCTTCTGAATCATTCTTAATCAAACTCACAGCCTATAAAGAATTTCTAGATTGAGTCAACATAAGAAGAATTATATTTAGAATTGGTAAATATAGATTTAATTTTCACTCATATATACGTGATTTAAAAAAAAAAAGTTGTTTTATAACTGAATTTTAAGCTCGATAATCCGATTAAGTAAACCCAAGAATCTGATAAAAAGTAAATATTTTTTTTACACCTGATTAAAGTTTATCCTTGACTAATCTTAAACACTCACACCTAATTCTACAATGTTCTTATTATACGTCTTTTAGAAATTACAAGTTTGATGCAAAGACAAAATTTGTAATTTTTAGTTTTGAGACCATTAAAATTAAACGGAAGATGAAAGCGTTCCTTGATTAATAAGAATTATTATCCGGAGAAAAATTTCGTGATAGTGTTGGTGTGATTGTTAAAAATACATTGACATTCAACAACAGTAAATCTCCAGTCTGCGACTAGCATTATCGATTCTATTTATACAATTATTATCTACTGATGGGCCAGTCACGGGTAAGATACAATGTATCTGTATTGGTATTTGTCATTTGACAGTTTGGTACAAATGAGATTACTATGTGGGAGGAAAGATAATAAATGTCAGTAAAACGAGAGAGGTGAGAGAGAGGAAGTTTGTATTAAAATTTATCAATTAAAACGACGATTTTAGTATTAAATTTAATTATGGAATTCACTCTAGAATTAATTTTTATTCTTAAGTGAAAAGTATGAGAAGCAATTAATTCAAGATAATTTCGCAAAGTTTCGTTATGAAAGTGGATGATAATGAAAGAATATGGGTCGAAAATTAATTATGGGAATAAAATTCTCATTAAGGGTAGAGTGAGAAGCTTCATAGATAAATCACGATAAATCTCACCTCCAGAGTACAAAGGAAGTAATCGCCAGCATCACAGCAAAACAGGCACAAACCATACCAGCAATAACACCAGCACTCAGTTCTTTGCTGCTTCTTCTCATAAGAGGTGGGCTTTTGTCACAGTTTCGAGCAAGAAGAACCACTCTTGGTAGTGTACTGTCTCCTCGAATTATCTCCAAAGGATTCACCACACTTCTTGTGGCTCCTTGCACAATCACTTCGTACATTGCGTTCATCGTGAGATTCGGAATTGTCGTCTGAAATCATTAATCATTTAGTTCAAATTTCAAAAAGAGAACAGTATCCTAAGCTTCTACCCCAGATATGTAATTTTGTATTTTCTTACAGAATTCTTTATTGATATTCAAAACAATTTTTTTCTTTTAATTTTCTTTAGAAAACTGCGTATATATAGAAAGACGCATTTCAAAATTGATAAAACGGATTAGCTTATGTAAAAAAATTTTGGCGGATATATTAATATAAAATAGGTAATAGTGATACTCACTCCACTCTCAAGATGGTTTGCATCAGTCGAAAGCTCGATTTCGTCATAGTCCCTCGCATTTTCCATTCGATATTTTATGTAATAATAATCAATCGAATTCCAATAAGTAGCAGGTCGAGCCCAATGGACATAAATTGCATCTTCAGCCTGGCAAGTGAGATTCAAAATAACTGGATGATGGGGTCCAGCAATATCAGTTCTCTTCATTATGTGATCCGATGGTTCACCTTCATTTTTCCATGTGAAGGCTTTCACCCATATATTATATTCGGTAAAGGGATCTGAAAAACGTAAAAATACTGAAAGTTAAAACACATTTTTAGGAATTTTTAGGAATCTTTATTTCTCTTTCCCAAAAGATACGTTAATAATAATAATAATAATAATACTTCCTACAGTCTATCAAGCTAGATTTTATATAAATGTTTGGCATGTTTTAAAAACATCATGTGGCTCTACATATACTTATGATTTGCATATATGTATTAATTTTAGTGGTTAGTATAACAGAATTGCTATAAAGCATATTCTACACTGTTGCAAAAAGAGGCTCAATTTTATTGTAACCCAGAAATCGAATAATTGCTTCTGACACGCTGGAGAAAACGTGAAAGCTTCGTCTTAAAAGATGTAAACAGTATAATCAGTCGTAACCCAATAATCAGAAATATGCTCTCGATATTCGATAAACGAATTAATTTCTTCTGTAAGATATATAGGCCACGATTATCAAACTTGAAATAATTATCCTAGATTATTAAGAAAGTTATTTTTATAAAAAAGTTTGAAATTGTAGAAATTTTATTATCCTATTTTAAAGAGATTTTATGATACTATATTAATTTCAAAAATTATAAATTTCTCAATTATTTTATATACTAGCGAAAGGTGTGCAAAAACGAGAAAATAACCGTAATTGCTAGTAGAATTAAATTTTGTATAATAATGTCGAGAAAATTAAGCTAAAATACTTACGAAGTTTCTGCAGAGTGAATTGGAGATTCTGGGGTTCTTCATCAAAGGGTTTGTGAGTTTTGACATCGGTGAAATTGGAATGCATGTAATAAATTCTATAACCTTTGATGGCCCCATTTGCGTACTCAGGTTTGGACCATGACAATTCTATGGTGGAGGATGTAATTCCATGTGCAGAAACATTCAGTGGCTTACTCGGAACTGCAATCAAACAAAAATTATATTCATAACATGCCACAGATAAAAAAATGCTTAATCTTAACTTTTGCAATGTGTAAAATTTTATACTGATACAATAATAAAAAAAAAGTAAAAATATCTATTACATAACACTTTTTCAAACCACTTATGTAAAAGTATTTTATAACTACTCCATAATGGTTACCGAATTGTTGTCGATTGTTATAATTTTCAGGTTTAAATAAAATATACCAAATTCTTAAGATTCTTCAGCATTCAAATAATCCTATCATAAAAAAGAGATTGTGATTACATAATCAAAAATAGATTCTATTAAAAATGGAAAAATTAAATCAAGGGAACTTAAATTTTTTGAGCCAGCCTATTATACAGTAACAGATAAACAATTTTCTCAGATTATTTCTTCAGTAACTGGTTATAATTATAATCCTATGTTAAAAAAAACTATAATCGAAAAAAAACAAATGCACTATGATTGAATATGTATCGAACGGGCGTCGACTTTTAGAATTAGCATGAATTAGATAATGCTAGTAATACACACAGTGACTATATAAGTCTGCAGATCGCAATCATGCAAAAAGCGATGCTTAGATATAGTTAATGAAAGCACCGGATGCACACATAAAGTGCCTTCTCTTGTTGAAAGTCTGTTATCTCGGAATTAAGTAGACACAACGAAATGCAATTTCATAAATCCTCTATTAATCTCAAAGTGATAAAAAATACGTTCACTTCTTGTGAAATAAGTAATAATTCGTAAATTTATAAATTAAAGTTCCACATTGACTGCGAAAAGTTGACGAGTATCACAGCTCAAGACACATTTCCTCTTAGTTTGAACAATGGAATTGACTCAATCGACTTTCACTTTAACTACAATCTATAAAATTGATTTGTCTATACCAATAAAAATGCATTTTAATTAATATGTTTTGTTTTACCATTATAAAACTATGAAAGGTGACACGTCTTTAATATTGTACGTTTCCACCGGAAGAGAGCAAAGTTCGCAGACTAGACGTAAAAAAAACTCTAGACTAAAAACTTTTGTTTATACTCTGTGGTGAATGTCGTCTCTTGAGAGATTTCAATTTCTTCACTGAAAGAATATTACCTACACTTGACCTCCGCAAACTTACTCGCACAGTGGCTGTGCTTTTGTGCTAAAAAATGGAATGATTTACCACGAGATGAAGCTAATGCAAAATTCAAGAAACTTACTATTACCTTCAAAGTTTTCTGAAAAGTATCTAAGTCTGTATCTTCTATCTTTTCTTCTATTGCAAAAAAATAAATATTTCCTTCTGCGAATTATTCTTTATTCTGTTATTATTTCAACTAATTAGGGACATATATTATTTTTACCATAACTAGGCCATTATTGATATATTTATTCCAATAATTATAAAAAAAAAATCATCGGACTAAACGTCTAAAACTTCAACTAAATAAAAACAAAACAAAAAAGTGACACCAGAAAATTAAAATGAGTTTTTAAAATTTATCGCAAACTGAAGAGAAATAAGGAAATGAGTTTGACTAAGATTTGCAACATAGCTTTATCGTTACTCTGTGTGCAGTTAAGTATGTCCCCATTGCTGTGACTCAGCCGCATCAATTAAAGCTTAAATTATTGCAATTATTCTACAAAAAAGGTCATTCATTAATATTTTTCCTTCTTTACACGATTGACCTCTCTTTAGTTGAAACAATAACTATCATTTTATAAAAATGTTGGAATTCTTATGGAATATTCCATACGAATATTCAGTGCCCATATTAGGATAAGAGCACCAATTATTGTAGGCACCTTCACCTACTCTTGGCACCCCCTTCTAATTTGCTTTAAGCAACAAGAAAATGCAAATTCCTATCATATTTCCCTAAATTCCTGCACAGAAGATATCCTGGACTTAAATATTTTTATTTTCCTATTATTTTAAACAATTAGAAAGGGGTGCTTAACAATTGGTGTTATTACCCTATAATGTACAAAATGATTTATCTAATAATATTTTTATAATGCAACCACCAAGACGCTGCAGAAATAAATAATCCCAGACTTCTAGAATACATATATTTTAAATTCAATGGCAAAAGTGACACAAAATCATTCCCTAGGCTTCCTTTTTATTTTTTCTCTTTAAAATATGCGCGTGCCTTTGATGTTTGAAGACATGTTATGAAGCCTTTTAAGAAAAGCCTCCTGCATGTACAAAAGGAGTGTTCCATACACTGCCTTCATTCAACATTTTTTTTTAGACTCACAATGTGTCAATGCGTCTAGAATCTTAAGATTTTTTTACTGTAGTCACAAAGCAATTGAAAATAACTAAATTTAATTTGATTTTTCATTTATATGTTAAGTAGTACATAGTTTGAAAATTCTCTTTTATTTGAGTTATTACGATACGTATGTTATCAAATAAAATATTATCATTCTAGCTTATTCTTAATTCTAAGGGAGTTAGTTACGCGAGATGACCAGAACGTAAACAGATTGAAAAAAACATTGGTATTCCAACATAGTGGTAGTGAAAGTTTCCCGGTATTGCATGGTGTGTATTGTATAGGATAGCGATGGACAAGTGAAAGGAACCCAACGATGTGATTAGCACTTGACTCTGCATATTCGAATAGTTTATCAAAGGAACCATTTAAGAATTTTGAAACTCAAAGTTTGTGCAAAAAAAAAAAAAACAAATTATCTTTATATTACACAATATAAAAATTTAGAGAATATATTTGCTGCATGTGTAAATTCAAGCAGAATTCAATGTAAATGATGTTCTTGAAAAATTATTACAAAATAACCGCAGGATGAATCTAAGTAAGAAGGGGAAAAAAGAAGAGAACAAACGAGAAAAACCACAGCAGAATCGGAAGAGATGCAATATGACAAGATATAATAATATATAAGATATGAATATCTTCATTGACTTTGGAATTTTTTTCTTTGGACGTAATTCAAAATGTGTACATTTGTACGTAATACGGTTCAAACTTGTCTGAATCATGAACGTAAACGTTCACGTAATTCCGCAAAAAAAAATAAAAACCTGTTCTTAGTGTATTTGCCTTATATGAAACGTCGAAAAAAAAACTGTTCTTATACAATTTTTCTTATTAAAGACGTTGGTTAAACCTACACGTATTTACATTAAAGTTAATAAAAGTACATTAGATATTTTTAACGTACGTATTACGTAATTACGTTACTTTATTTACACAAAGCATTAAATTGCAATATACTATATGATACGATATAATGTATCTCGAAAATATCTAATTCATATATTTTTAATTGCTTTTAATTGTTCGTTTTATGCAAAATATTTATCTATAATTATATATATTTTCGTTGATTAAAATGCAGAATTAAATTTTGGGCTTAACACTTGGGTCCAATGCCCTTAAAAATATTTCTAAATATGAAAAACAAGTAAAACGTAGAGATTAATTTTCAACTGAACATTTTCCAATTTTTTCTTGAATACTTGTCAATGTATGTATTGTTGCCTACGCCAACTCACAGGACTGTATCTGATTTAATTAATCGCCACGCGAAGCAGAAACTATTGCGTGTCATTAATAAACGCAAGTGAGTCCTACTATAGTTAGAGTTATTTAATTATGTTAAAATATTAGTTGTGCATTGAAAATGAAGGTTTTCAGTCATGATTTAATGACAGACGGATTTATGATCGATATTTCATCCCACATGTGGGAATCATCCATTCTCTTTCTGCATATATTAAATTTGTAAATGTCATTTTGATTGATTTTCTTAACGCAAACTCAAAAATTAATTCATAGTGAATATCACACTTGAAAAACATTGTAAACATTCAATTTTAAATTTAAAAAATGCATTAATATAAGCACAATTATTTCATTTTTATAGAATTTTTATGACGAGAATAATTATAATTAAGAGAAAATTGTAGAAAGAAATCAAGTTAGACAATAAATATTAAATATTGTTAATTACGTCATTATAAAACGTCTTCTTAAGTGTGTATTATATTTATTTGTAGGCAAAAGATAGGTAAACTAGTTTTATCGAAAATATAATATAATAATACTCATTTTAGAAGATTTGAGTTTCATAAATCACAAATTTGAATTTCGCTAAAATGAATTCTCTAGAATCGTTTCTCGTCGTTCTCACGCTATTCGTTTCGATGTAAATAGTATGAGTAGAAAATGTATATTCCACATACTTAGCATTCAACATTCAACATATAGCGATAATTTTCGAGTTCGAAAGGCGTGGCAGAGGATGAAAATTGCAGAAGAGATTTTCTCTCGTATGTAGAAAAACGAACTTTACAAATATCGATTCATCAACCCTCTCATTTCGATTGTCAATTCAAAGAAATTTTTCCATTTCTTTGTTGCATTTTACAATAAATTATTTACAAGTATAAGGCTCCTGAAGACAAGCTCGATCCTGTAGGGTCATTAAAATTAGCGCACGCGCATTCTACTAAGCGAGAAAGAGAGAAGTAAATATCATTTCAAGAGGAAGGGGAAAATTCTCTGGGAGAATGCACTCTATTTCATCAGATAAAAAGAGCACTGAAGAGCACGTGCGAATTGCGATCAGTCTTTAATTTCTAATTTAACAGACACTTATCTATGCATCTTTTCAATCAATTTAAAAGATGATATGTGATATATATCATTTCAGGGTCTCTACAAAATTTTGCCCACGAAATAATGTTTAAGATCTCCAATTTTAAGTTTCTTGTTAAAGAATTTGAAAATAATTCAAACGATTTTAAGAGATTTAACAAAAGTTGCAAGTGTCACATAAAAATATGTAGAATTGTAGACTGGATTATCCGGAAAAGTTTTTTCAAGCCGGAAATCTGCTTCTTGCATCAGAAATTAATATTTAACTTTAATTAAAATTCTAATTCAAAAACAGAGCCTCATAGAGAATCTAATTAAAAAATGTAAACACTTACAAAGTAGCTTTCATTAAAAAAATGTAAAATGTGAAGTCTTCCGTAAGGTATGTTATTGGTAATGACTTTTTTCCCCTTGGAGTAAAATTTTTTCTAGCAAATTAATATACTGTTTACACATGACTTGACGACGGAAAAACGTAAAAATGTCAAGTGATCCAACTACAATATAGTTACAACGAGCCTTTTTTTAAAACAAGTGACATTGTATTTTCCGAGCTATTAATGGATTAATTAAATTTTCTGTAATTGAAAAAATGTTCTAAAATGAATATCAGGCCAAGTAATAACATTTTCAATATATCCCGATATTTTGAAACATATATTATTTATTAAGTTACTAAATATTATTTCTCATTCTTATTTATTACCCAGAAGAATAAGCAGAGTTGTTTTAATTATTTAGCGTATTTAATACTTAGTTCTTGTAGATGAAAATGATCTTTTAGAGGATGATAAGAAGAGAGTCAATCTTTCAGCAAGACAAGCTTGTCTTTCAACGAGAAGACAAACGCAGTTTATTTTTTGCTTCTATAAGCGATCGAAAGACTTTACGTTTTGCTGTCTTGTCAGCATCATCTTCTTTATGTCCCATTGTTCACTGACACACATATCTCTATCCCTTACAATCGAGGAAATATTTCTGAATTCAAGGAATTAAAATCTTCTTTTTTATTTCGAAATACCGCGGATTTAATCAATAAATAATGCCACACCTAATTCTTCTCATAATCACTTGCCTGACATATTTCGAACTACCCTCATAATTTTTAAATATGCTGCCATATATATATATATAGGAAACTCGCGGTTTTACTCCACTTTAGCAAAGATATTTTAATTATATTTTGGGAATTTTTATAGCATATCATAATTAACTTTCTTAATTCAATTAATAAATTTTTTTTCTATCTTAAAGTTTCTTTTTAAAGCATATGAAAATAATTCAAGAAAAAGTTGCAAGTGTCAAATAAAAATATTTAGATAGATTATTCTGCATCAAAAATAAAATGAAGAATATGGCAAAAAATGAGGGGGATCACCCACCACAAATGAACAAGTCCAAACTAGTAATATTTAACAAAAAATACTAATTTGCTAATGTTTTTTTCAAGGTATAATATGTTATGATCCCTGCTAGAAGTTCCATGCTTGGGATATCCAGTATACTTGTCACTTGTGGTGTGTCACCCTCCGAATATCTTCACCAAGATTAAGAATCCCTAAAAATAGAAACCTATGCAAACATATGCAAGTTTAAAATAAACTCAAGTATAGAGCATAGAAGGAGTTTAAACGATAACATGGTAGATTTTGCATGCTGGAAACTCAGTAATGACAGTAATACCCGAAAGCCTAAATGGAATTGACCTAAAAGAGGATACTTGCATCTGGTACCTCTGCATTGATATTCATATATGTATATGTATATGAATATAGAACCCAGAGCCAGTTTAAGGATTTCTTTTTTCCTTGAATCCGAGTACCGTCAGTGGCATTAAAAAGGGACGAAATTAAGCTCGTTGAGCTCGTTCCAAGTCCCTAATTATTTACCTCGGTTAGTATCGTTGTCGTTTCCGTTGGGAGGGAGAGGACTGCTGATCATCTGCTTGGTGGTGTCCTCAGCTTGGCCATGCACATCAAGTAATAGAAGGGCGAGGTTGAGAACCACTGCAATGACAGTAGAACGAGAGCCGCTGCTTGCGGTTCGCTTGGACCTCGGCATCTTTCTCAGATCCCAGCTTGCTCTGCAATTCTGAGCTGCGGGTGGACAACACAATCAGGAGCAAGCTGTGCGGACCAGAAGTTTGGCACGCTCTAAACTCCAAAATGTCGAGAAGAGAAAACCCCTCTTTACGAGCGTCCCAACCTAACCTTTAGCCAAGCTGCCTCGTTCCTTTTTCCCAAAGGAGCACTCTCTCCGATTTAAACTCTCCGTCGACAATAAGACTGCTAGAATACATCTTGGCCCAAATGATCACACGTTTTTTTTTGTAGCACACACACTCTTCACTGGATTGAAATTGGAATATGTATTTTAATTTAGGAGAATCCAGGGGGTGTATCGAAGCGCCCTCGCATCCTTCCAAAATCTTGTGCTTCGATCGTATCCCGAAGTCTGCCGACCTCAACCCTACTGGAGCAAAATGGAACAACCGAGGCGAACTGTGAACCCGAATATCGACCCGCGATTCTCAACAATTCTCGAATTGTAGTGAAATCCACCCACCACCCTAGAGATTGATTCACTTTTCGAACAAGTATGTCAAAACTAAAGATGGTCCATCGAGAACAAAGCTTTCCGATCGCCCTTATCCATTGTTGACTCTATGTACTGCTGATGTCAACTCAAGAAACAAGATTCACTCACTTCTTTTTTGACACTTGAAAACACGTGCACTTAAATGTCACTCTTGTACACAATACACCTATTCTTTCACATATATTTTCTTCCAGCATGTATACTTATTGTTGTAGGATCTAATTTTTCTAATGAAATATAACTTTTTCCAGAATCTTCATTGATGGTTGCTGCATCGGAAGGTGCCGGACTGCAGGTGTTTAATGCGATAATGGAGCGACGCAGACATTTTTATTATTCAGTGCTCAGGGTCAATGGACAGTCGCCGCAAGGCGCAAGTAGACGCCTCTAGACTTACAAAGCAAAAGCAACAATATCAATGCTGCAACGATTTTGTGAGAAAGATTGGTCCTCGCGACTCGCGATGTCTCCGGAGAAATAATAGAGAGAGAAAGACTGACGATACCGAAGAGATGGAGCACGAGTCATGAACGTCAAGATTCGCATGTTACGCGTGCACGAGCTCGACTAGCCGGACACGTTTACCCCCTCTCTTGAAGATTTTCTCTCTTTCACACTGGATTCCCCCCTCTCTTTCAGGGACGGAGGAACCAGGGGCCAAAAATGGGGGCAAAAGATGATGAATTTCGTTGAATCATTTTGAAAGATTTTTCAAAAAGTTGGATTGTTTAGCTAGTTGCTATTCTGCTTTAAGGGGGTCTTTTAGTGTCAAGACTGTTTCTTTAAGGCTTTTTAATATTTAATATTAAATATTTAAATTAGATATTTTCTCGCTCTGTACGAATAATTATAGTTAAAAATTTATTAATTCTATAGAGGGAAAAAATTCCAAATTTAATATTTTGTTGAGTAAAATGAAGTAATCGAATTTTTAAATTAGAACATGGCTCCAACACCCTTAAATGATTTTAAGATTAATAATATAATAATAATATGTTATAATATTTATATGTTTTCTATTCAATTTAATGACAAAAGCCAGTTTGATTTTATACCAGCTTTTCATTTGACTCTTCAATTTTTTATGTGCAGCCACTTTTCATTTGGCTGTTCTCAAGTCTAAGAGGGTACTTAGACAGCGAAAAAAGAAGAAACCAAAAGTGAGAGTAACTACGGCGAGAATACATGGGATGAAAATCAACCAAGTAACCACAAGCAGAAAAAAAAGATTTTTGACTACCCTCAGTTAAGGGTGTTGGAGACAAATTCTATTGTAGTTATTTTTTTTGTTTCCCTGAAAGTCATCTATCTATGATTTTTACGACACAAGACAAATTTGAATTCTTTTATCCAGAATGATCAATTTTTTACTAATTATTTAAATTAAAATTAAATATCTAATAAATTCTCTGATGGAAATGTCAAAACATTTTGTACATATCATAATTACAAATATGTATTATCGATATAATTATTTAACGATTTACTATTAGTATAACAATAGATAACTTAATCATCAGTTTGAAAGAATTATTATTGTGTAGAAAAAAAGTAACTGAAATGCTTATCGCCTTTTGACAACTCATTAGTGATAAGTAGTGAAATGCATAGCAATCTAATTAGAAAGTTTTTAAATCTTCTTGGAGAGTCATGGTTTTGCTAGATAGGGAAATAATAGTTTAATCGCGCTGAATAAATGCTTGAACTGTGAGAACATTTACAGATTTTTTTTATAAACTTAAATAGAATTTATTATTTAAATAAGTTTTTTTTTTTGAAAATTCGTAGCTCGTAAATCCGTAACTGATCGTAATCGTAAGCCCTTCAGCTTATGAGCAACGAATTATGGTTACCACAACGGGAAGTAAGGGGATTTTTAAAGTAGGGGCAGAAGTCCAGGAGCGCAATAATATATTCACCATAAATTCATTAAAACAATAATTAATTTACCTATTTCATTTTCAACGTTTAAGTGAATTTTAGAAAGTTAACTCGTTTTTAAAAATACTACATTGGAGCCCACTTATCTGAAAAATTATACGTAATTGAACATAAAATTCTTAATATGACAACAGTAATTAATTAGGAAAATGAAAGTTGTGATTGATTAACTTTGAAGAATTAAATTTTTTCGATAATAATTTATGTCTAAATATCATTTTGTATAATAAATATATAATAAATATTTTTTACTCCCAAACTCGGAGGATACGCAAAATAAACTGTTTGAAGAATCCTTTTTACCAACACATAGTTGCTTCTTGACTATTTACCATCATAAGCTATTGTTATCATCTGTGCTTTATCGGTAGATAACATTCCTATTTTCAATGTAGGTGGTAATGTATCAACCGAGCCATCTATCTATATTATCAAGATATAGTATAACAGTTCCCTAAGTTATCAGACGATGGTAACTTGCCTCTGATTATTTCGAACAGAATTTGACAAATATTCATAGTAATAAAAAAGTAATTTCACGTCAATATATACAGTATAGCCTTACCTCCTTCATCAGTGGTTACAGCTACGGAAGTAGCTGGTCCATGTCCCTCTGGATTGAAAACTTCCAAAGAAATTAGATATTGAGTGTAGGTTTTCAGGTCATGAATGGTATGACTCTGAAACAGAAAATAAACTTTGCTAAACTTAAACTTCGTAAGTTAACTAATTAATTCATTAATTAATTTTGTACGAAGTTTATTTCTATTAGATAAGTTAGGAATATTTGCAAGTCTATGAGGATTTCAGTGTACGTTTCAGTTAAGTGCTAAGAGCACAACTTGTTTTAATCGCTTTTCAATTTAAAATTATGAACATATAAAAAAATACGTAATGCCTTCTAGTTATTTTCTTATATCACACAGTGTAAATGTTATTAAATAAATAATTAAATGTAATAGAAATTTTATTTAAAAATGGAGAACGAAAGTGGCCAAAAAATATTAAAAAGCGTTACGTATTTTTTGAGCCTCGTATTATAAATTATATTCATACACAAAGCAACTTTTGCAAAACTTGTTATTATATATTTGCGTAGCACACTTTTATATGTAGCGTGAATTCAAAAATTCGAGTGTCTTTCACTTGGATGAAAAACTACTTTGTATTATATAAATTTAAATTACATCCTTTTCAGAGAGGCATATTCTTATATTTTCGAGGAAATACATTTTTTCAAAGCCAAAAGATGTTGAGAAATTTTAATGAAACACTGTGAAGCAATTAAATTTAATGAATCTAACTGCATATGTGCAACTTGTATCCCATATATATATAAAGTATCCCTTTTATAGTCAGTACCTGATATTACTCACAAAATATAATAATATATGAAAATATATATTTTCGAATAATCATAATGATAATTTTATATGTATTGTATTTATATAATTTATATAATGTTGAAAATTTCTAAAATTAAAGAAAATATACTGTGGAATGTTTATTTGGTCCTAATTTATTACAAACACAAAAAAATAATTCTGTTTTTGTAAATGTTTATTTTGTAAATATTTAGGACCAGATAACTTAGTGAATCTATTTTAATATCCTATTTTTCAGAAGATATGGTGATAAAAACGTGTCCCAACAATAAAAATGAATTTAAATGATTGACCTGGATGTTGGCATCTCTGATGTAAATCTCCTCTTCCCTTACGTTTTCGTTGTCTTTGCCTCGAGGCCGATAAGAGATTCTGTATCCCAAAAATTCACCATGAATTGTATCACGAGATGGTGGTTTCCAGGCGATATATATCGAAGAGGCAGATGTGTTGTGTGCCACACTAATTGTTGGCTTTCCTTCAGGAACTAAAAACAAAAAAGAAATATAATTAAAAACAATAGAATAATATCCATTAATTATTTCGTTTCAATTTTTGAGAGCTATCCAATCAAAATATCGATTTCGCAAAAAAATATAACTTTAATGAATACATTGCAATATGTAGGTACCTCTGGAAAACTATTAGCAAATATTTAAAGAGTTTAGCCAATATTTACGGAAATTAATTACTAGATGTCTTGATATCTTTGAAACGTGTTACCATTACCATTACTAAAAAAAAGTAACTTTTCTGGTAACCGTTTCTGTCAAATATTGAAAAAATGGGAATATTTCTTTCCCTAAAGGAAGGAATTGAGACTATATTTTATCAAATTGAAAACCTATCTCAGCTTATATACAATATACCGGAGTCTGTGATACCCTTTACTTTAATGTTTGTATTTTCTCTTGCAGGCAATCTAAGCTATCAAAATACTCGAGTATATGTGTATATGTGTTTGTGTATACGTATGTAGTTTAAGAGCTGCTTGTAAATACACCATCGAACGAGATGAAACGAGAAATGTGACCGGATGTGCGGAGAAGCGTAACAGCAATCAAGAGGTGCTAGTTATTGACTATTAGGTCTCTTCGGGCACCAATGTTTTTTGGCTTCAAGTCCCAATAATGGAAACTGAACGTTTTCAAGATAAAACGAAAAAGGAAACAATTTCATTTCTCGTGGTTATTTTTTTCATAGTATGTATAGGAAATATGAAATTCATCGGAAACTGAACACGTACCAAAATACATTTTCAGTTATTTCTTCACTTACAAAAATGTAATTGCTTTTCTGTCCAATTTAAAATCTTCATAAAAACAAGTAGGTAAGACAATAACTGTATAACATCGATGAAAGTCACACTTTACTCCTGAATACTATAAACGTAGTGTATAGAGTTGTATAAGATTATAGAGCATAGGAGTTTCGTATATAATATCTTATAATTTCAGTAAATGGGTTAATCCGTTTTTTTATCACAGAATGCAAATTCATATGAAGAGTGACACAGTTAAAGGGTGAAAATCGGTGTATAGTTCTCGTGTCCTGTTCGCGGATAAAAAGTGCTTGTCAATGATAAGCCTAACCAGGAAATGACCAATGGTCACGAAGCAGCACAACTTGGTGTTAGAAATTCCGAGTTTGATAGTCTCGACTGGTATTTTTCGTTTAACCTTTCTCTCTTTTCACGAAAGTACATGCACTACTTTACATTTGTGGAATATATTTTTTTCCTGCTTCACTTATTCTATCCTGTCATTTCATCTGGATAGAGTACCTCACGTTCACGTAATTTTTCTTATCACACTCATCGGTCTGGTTTTCCCTGGACTGCGAAATTACAGAGGACATACTTAGCTTCCTATCCTGAGCAGAGTTATTATCTTTATCACATGAGCGAATCAAGTTTCTTCTTTCCAGAGACACACTTCTTCGAAAAACTCATCAGATTATATCATTATTTATGTCTATCATTTAAAAAAGCAAAACTTTTTGTAGTTTGACATAGTGTCTTCAATGTACTTGTTGGAAAAACAAAGAAAATTATTTGAACTTCTAAAAAATGAATCAATTTGGCATTTGTGGTTCTACTACAAATATGAGTGTATGTAATCGTCTGTTAATCAGGGGTCAAGATGCTAAATTTCTGATGGATAGAAACCTATTCGAAATGATTAGGTATAGGTACTTGTGAAACTCCTCCCAGAGTACAGGAGTTTCTAAACTCTCGTAATACGAGAGACTGAATGAGTAATTGCCATAGAAATAATTCGAGGACATTAAATTGCAGGTGAGGGAGAACGTCAAGGCGTGGTTTCATACAAACTACCCCTAACTTTAATGCTTATACATATAAATTTGGACCGTATCGTGGGACCAGCGAATTCGTCAGACATTTATGCTATTAGAGTCCACTCATCCTGGATCCAAAACAACCAACACGAGATATTCAATTTGTTCAAACTTATACACGGAAAAAATTAGTTATTGAAATTTTCTGGTAAAAATTAATATTTCTATAAATTTCGAGATGCTTTTTATAGGAGCTAACTGTTTTACAAATTGAATAAATTTATCCACACCGAAATATAATATCTATTTTACTGTAAAATATGTAATTAAATCATTATTTGTTTTCTTATGTACATAAAATATAAAATAATTTCAAAGTTTCAAGTACATACAAATTTATTAATTTAATTTACGAACATTTGCTTTGATCAACAAATAAATCCTCATTTTGAATTCACCCCATAATCGTTCTCCAATTTGCTGCTATAAAATATTCAATCGTGTATTGCCAAAAGAGGGTTTTACTTTGAAGCGATTGACAGCATTATTGGAAAAAGTAGCAATGGTTTGAAAAAATCCTCTCGTTTAAAATAAGTATACAAACATTTTACACAAACAAGTAACAACGCGAGTAATAAATAAAAATGTAAAACTAGAAAAATAAACTTGAAATTTTGAAATTAAACACTAGGAAACTAAATTTTCTTTACCGTCGGATTTTAAAATCGTTTTCCATTATAACTAACCATTTTTAAACAAGAGAACGTTACAGGCTATTAAAATGGTATTACACACGGTTGGAGCTTTTTTCCATTGTACGAGTCCCGGAGCGAAGATGATAAGCGTTTACACTTTACGCGGTACGCAGAACTGGCAATAGCCTTAATAAGCGTGGGCTTCATCGTTTTTACTAGCACTAAATCTGTGTTAACGCATTATTACCTTCGTCCCTGTTTACGACTTTAGCGCCAGTTTTATTATATACGTTGCTTACGTCATTGTTCTAGCGACAGATTAATAGGGTATCAGCTTTGGTGCAATAAACTCTATTTTAAAAATTTACGAGCATAAATTTTATTTCTCTAGGCATCTAATACATTTTAGATTTTAGAGCTAATTGGAAATAATTGAATGGAAAAATTTTTCTTTTTCCAAACTCTCTGTTCCCACCCTCTTGTTAGTCCCATTTCCCACCCATTTTTCCACTAGCCTTTCCCAACCCACTTTTCTTCTCGTTTATCAAAGCCCTTTTCCAAACCTCTTTTACTACAAAACTGACTAAAATCCATTTTTTCAATAATACTGTTTATGAGTAGTATATTAAAAGACTAATGCTTTATTAATGGTTATTTAAAAAACTGCTAACACTCATCTTACGGTAGCTATTGATCCAGGTTACTACTCGAACTGAAGTTAACTCAAGTGCAAATAATAGTTTCACGTTCGCGGTTACTTCCTGCATTACTATATACTGCGCACCAACTTTCCTGACGGACTTATATATTGTATGTATAATGTATATTTATAAATTTTCGAAGATTCATTTCGATTAAATAGAAAGATTTAATAAGTTTATTGTTACGTTTTTTTTTGTTTTCTTGTACTGTAGTAATTGCAACCATGCGGCTATAGAAAAAAATGCTTTATTTCATGACTCTTAATGATAGCTAATTATCAATTTTCTCTTAAAAGAGCATCCGGATAATTGCCTGTAATCAATTGCACAAGCAAGAAACTTATTTTATTAACAGAGTTTTTTTTTATTAATTACAAGCTGAACTTTTTATAAATAGTTAAATAGGGAGTAAGATAAGAAAAATGATTAATACATATTTTCTTAGTATGCAATTTTGAACTTTAAGGGGATATTTTCCTTGGTTTCAATGAATCCTTAGAAAAGAATTCCTAGGTTTAAAAAAGGTTCCGGTCATTAAGTCTTTAGAGTTTGAAGATCAATATTTTTTCCACTGGATTTTGGAAGCACCTAAAGTGCTCGAAGTTGGGTATAGAGGCAAATTTCAAAGTTATCTCTCTGTAGAAGTTCCCAACTCCCAATACCATAGTTTCGGTGTGGGCAACTAAGGTTTAAGATCACTTCGAAGGAACGATGATAATAAAATGCGTGTCACAAATGTGAAAGGGATTGCGCTAAGGGTTTCTTGAAAGTTAAACCTCGAAGCTGGACCATTGTCATGATTAGAATATTACTCTACCTGGATACGATGGTGGCACTTCAGAAACCGTTTTAACTGCAGCCAACGACGTACTAAAAATTTGAAATACTGCACGACTGGCGTATTCGCACCAGTGAAGGAACTCTTGACTTTATTTACGGGACCGGTGAGCTATATGAACTTGAAGGAAGGAAAATTTAAAGTAATTGTCATTTTTGGACGACGCAACCAAAAATCTATTTCAGATCCTTTTGTCAAGAACGTCGAAATTCAATCATCAGTTCCATAAATTTGACCTACATATAACATGGTATGACCAAATTAGAACAAAGATATTACCTGCTATTCAGAAAATTTTTAGATCCTAAGTCTAGATGACTTAGGATCCACACTTGACATTCTAATATAGTCAGGTTGGCCATCTAGATGTTTAAGCTAATTCAGTCTTCTCGCGTATGCAAAAGTGTCAACTGCATCATCTTGGTGTTAGCGAAGGATCTCTCTTGGGTCTTGGTTTATTTACAGGAGTGGTGGTATACGATGAATTCGAGGGAGAGGAGATTTCTTTTAGTAGTAATAGGAGTAGTAATAGTAGTAAGAAATAGAAGTAGAAGTAAAAGTAGAAGTAGACGTAGAAGTAGGAGTAGTATAGTTATAGAAACAGTAAAATAGGGAATTGATAAAGGGGTAAAGGGGAAGAATAGAGAAGGATCAGCAAGGAATAGGGAATGGGAACAGAAACTGGAATCCGGTCGTTCCGAGTGGTTCGTGGGATGTAGGTGGAGAGAAGTTTCGGGCGATGCAGCGTGGAGTCCTTCTATTGATCCGCAGAGCGCGGTTTCAGTTAAGCTATCGAGAATTGCTCTCCACACACCGGTCCTGACGCACTAGCTCACTAAACCCGCGAGTATTCGCGATGAACACACGTTGCGAAAGTACCGTTCACATAGAGGAAGACTCATGCTATTCGGCAGGGTCAATATTGACAACGGAAAATACGTCAGTTTCAACGTTAGTCATTTCTATCTCGGGCAACTGTACCCATTGTCCGAGTAATATCCCGAGCCGGTTTCAGCTCGTTCCCAGAGCTGGGTTAAACACGCCACTTCACTCTGTTCGTAGAAGTATTCCGTTGAAAGCGTCGTTGATACTATAGAGAAACTGAAAAATGAACGACAATCTCTTTTTCTTGTCTCTGCTGAAAATAGAAATTGCAGAAGCGTCCTATTACTCAGGTGTCCTTCTTCTTGAGATATTGGAGGTGATAGGATTCTCATTCTCGGTAGGGATGATGAACAGCGATCTGAGTTTATGGTAACAAATTAATGCAGTCAGAAAAATTCTTTATAAAAATATTCCAGAGTAAATGCTGATCCGTGAAGAGAAATATTCCATAAGATGTCTTCGTAATTTCTGAAAAAGCAGATGTATGTATTTCTTGAATTGCAGTTCTCATTTTAGATTTGCACCAAGCTGTTGGAGAGATAACACATTGTACTTTACAAATGGGCATTTACAAATGATACTATGTTTCAGATTAGTTTCCGAATCATCTAGCCACGAACAAGAGAAAGTTTCTAAACTAACAGAGGATAGAGAACATTGTTGCTAAAACAGTGAGTTCTATGCTCATCAATTTAATGAAACTTGAATCTACCAACAACCTGAAATTAATGCAATTCAAATTCAAATCTTGTTTAATCGACATGTTTATGTGTGTCTCAACAGATAATAATAATAATAATTCATCTGAAACCGTTTATTATGAATCCAGAGTTCCTTCTACGGTATTAAATTTTGATCCAAAAGTGGATCAAACGTTGTATAATGAAAAAGCAATTAATAACAACTACATTGAGATTCAGATGTAGATGTGATGTAATTTAATTTGTCAGTAAAAATTCTTATAGCTCAGAACAGTTTTTAGATTTACTTTTATATTATATAAATATACATTTTAATATTAATTTTGTTGATTTGATTTTCGAAAAGCATTCTGAAATATGTTCACTGTTAGTCATAATGTTATTTGAATCTTCTCTTTAGTCATGAAATCATACAAACTCATCCTGCGCTTTTGCTTTAATATAATTAGTATTTCAATTTACAGATTAATTACTTGCTTTGCAATTAAAGTCTAATTGCTTTAATGCAAAATTTGTAATTGAAGTAAATATAGAAGAAATCGCTATAGTTCTATTTCATTATTCATACACACCCTCCACTTTTCTCGTGTAAAGAAAAGAGATTGAATTACAAAAATAATCGTTTTGAAGGTAATCAAATTTAGAAACGTGATTGGAAAAAACGTTAGTTTAAAAGTGATTAATACAATACATATATGTATAGTGTAATGCGAAATAAACGAAATAACTTGATAAATTTGGGCATAATTAAATAGAGAAGTCAGGAATTCTTATATTTGAGCTGGGGAAGAAATACGTCAGGAAACTACTACGTATGTAGGATGCCCCTTTTATTAGAACAAAGTATATTAGCATACATTCTTTGCATTCCTCGTTAGCTTGGAATTTTCGTTTGTTGCGTTTCCACTTGCGACTTAAACGTAACACGCACGGCTATAATTTTCAATGAAGCATACCAGCATAGATCGTAAACTGAAATTAATCGAGTTAAGTACCCAGTTTTCGCGAATAGAGTTGCACGCATGCTCCATGCCCTCTCACCCTCAACCCATCGAGGACTTTGCCCCAGAGTACAATAAATTTAGTCTGTCTACTCCTCTTTCTTCCACACCCAATCTCTCTCCACTCTTTCTCAGTCTTACTTTTCAGTTCTCCTAATCATTCTGTCTTTCTCATCCTCTTCAATTCGATACCCCCCCCCCCCCCCC
>UCOK01000084.1:0-29784 GCA_900474325.1 Synergus umbraculus | reverse complement strand
CCCCCCGCTATCACTGAATAGAGAGGAACCGATCTTTCAGATGGACATTTAGTTATTTATGTCCAAATATCGAAAGAAGATTCTTGTTCTCATTCATAAAATGAAAACATGATGTTTGATTAATATTAATCAATAAAAATCAGTACATTAAGCTCAATTTGTGGTTTATCACACACTTTCTCTATCCCACCCTTTCCCTTCTCTACTCCCTCCAACTTTCTTATTTTTATTTCATTTTTTATGGCTTTTCCTACGATAAATAAGTTAAAATTTATGAAATTTTCTTTTGTTACAACTCCCTCAGAACCTGAAAATCGACTCTAAGTAATACTTTTGTTTTTTGTTCTCACTTCGTTTTAGAATTAGGAGAAATTCTGAAATTCAAATCATAAGGTCAGAGGAATTGCTCTAATCAGAACCCTCTGTCCTCTGTCGATATATGTGTAAATCAGGTACCTGGTTTAGACATGTGGGTTAAGCCCGACCGCAGAGTAAGATTAACATTACATATACACACAAACACACACAAACAGTCTCAATATATGATATTGACGAGAGAATAAATTGTCAAATCCGATGCTTAGCCAGATTTGGTAAACGACTATTTTCAGCAATAATGCTAAGCAAGCCGAAGCGAAGCCATGTCTCGAACAAGTGTTCGAGTATTGATTATGTAGAAGCCATGAGTGATTCTCAACATCTTCCATATATCCTAAAAGTTATGCACCTCCGAGAAGCTTTTTAAAATCTATTAAAAAATTTTTGACGAAAAAGTTGAATGCATTATATTGTATAACATTTTTTTTTAAAAGAGTTTGAAAGAATTATAAAATTATATGCAGTTTTCTATATTTATAAAAAATATTTGTGATAATTAAATGCTCAACTTTTCTTCAACGACCAATAAATGCATATTATGAATTGCTGACGGAATGAAAACGTTTTCAAAAACGAATTATCGGAAAGTTTAATCTGTGAATGAATGGTTCCGCAATCAATGTTGCTAACCAACCAAGTCCGTTTCACGCTATCGTTATAGTCCACGTCATTTAGGTCTGGATTCGTCGATTGCATTTGTGCAGTAGTCTTAATTTTTAACTCGCATTGCATCGGCTGACTTTGCTCTATGGAAAATGGGTTGGTTAAGCGTTGTGTTTAATTGTACGCAAAAATGCTAAATTCGCGTTTTCACTTGTCGACGACAGAGCAAAAAAAAAGGACAAGTACTATATCCATGTAAATAAATTCACCGTGTAGCCGTGTTGCAAATACGAAATCTGTTTATTTACCTAAGCAGGAGCATGTAGATCATATATATGCATTAGTATGGTATAGTGTCTACCGTTGATGAGGGGTAAAGAATGCATCTGTGGAATACACGAAGGTCTCACAGAATGCGGCAGTAATTAGCAGAGGAATCTTGTATATAATCATAATTTAGCCAAAAGACTAGCATTCATCGACACTTTTTTATGGAATTTTTGAAAATGTATCTTTTATATGAAAACAATTCTGACTTAGTATTTTCAACAAGATCTCACTAAAATTTGTCTGCTTTTTAAACAATTTTTAAAACCTATTAAGAATACTAACAGCATGTAGTAAAAGCGTGACTTGGCTTGCAATTACACTTCTTAGTTCGGGGTTTGAAGTGTAACAGAATTCAAAACAACTTTGCCTTTGCGACCTGCTCAACCTAGTTTCTCCTGGACAGTTTCTAGTGTGTCGCTTGTTGAATTAAGCGTTACCTGGTGCGCTCTTTGCATCCACTGCAATTAGTGTACCTTTGCCTACTATACACTCTTTTCACTCGAATGAAAGAAAAAAGGGAGAAGCTTCTCATAAATGAAGTCGTGCAAATTGCCTTTGGTTACCACTCTGGCAAACCACAACTTACACCAAACGTTCGTTTCCAATTAATAGCACCTTCTCAGGTAATGCTTTTTCTTTTGTACTCTCATTTCCACTTAAATGTTCAGAGAGTCGCTTACAAGAATGAAAAATGTATCTTCTAGTTAGAAAAGCGTGATACTTCATGAAAAAATAATAAACTTACTTGATCGTAAAATAACAAAGTTACTTTTTCATAAAATAGACGAGGTGGAAAATGTTTTATTTCTAGAGGTATATAAAGTGTGTGCTTACCTTCACGAAGAGTAATTATGTAGAAACTTTCGCGACTTGGTTTGCTGCGACCCTTGGCGTTGACAGCTACTACTCGAAAACTATAAACATTGTAGGGAAGCAAATTTTCTATCGTGTACGTAGTGTTGTTTCCTGGTGTTTCTATTCCCTCCCTCTCATTCCAGTCTCCAGTTTCTCCAACTCTGAAAAATAAATATCTTTTTACTCTATTGCACATTTTTCTTACATCCTTAGAAGTAAAATTTCTGTAAATTTACAATGCGAGAAAAATATTTACAAAAAATAGAACCCTCTTTATGAGCGGCCTCTAAATATATTTTTTTTTTTAATTTAAAAAAAAATCAGACGTATTTTCTTGCGAATGTCATTAAGAATTTATAAGGTTTCACGCGTATCTTACTTACGACTCTAAATTCGTTAATTTTCGTTCAACTCAGGCACGTACTGAATCCACCGAGACTATAAAGTCTGTGCAGTAGAATTAGTTTTACGTAATGGATACTAGTTCGCCCTACGGGGGTATCCACTGAACAACGTTCCATCCAACCCACCACTATACACTCTGAAACCTTCGCGCGTGTAAACTATTTTATTTAAGACTATCATTGGTTCAAACCAAACGCCCAGATACTACATTGTCCAGTTTAGACTCGTGAAAGCTTTGCATACTCAATTCCCTGTTAGAAACAGTTAGAAACTTTCGTAGTTTATTCATTCTGTAATGTTTTTGTTTCCTTTCAGCGACGCAAAATCTGTAATTAAAATTCAAATCACTCCCGGACATGATTTACTATTCTGTAATAACTTTTCTATAGCAAATTTAGTAATTTTTCTATGTAGCAAATATTTAGCATTAAAAATTCAAATATTTAGCATTTAGAACTAGTCATTTGACGGGAATTTTTAGAGGGGAGATCAAAGAAGGGAGATCCAACAAGGGTGTGAAGGAATCTAAATTGTCAGTCCGTAATAGACAGCTGACACCAACATGTACTTTAATTAAATCTACATCATTTCTAAAGCAGTTTTCTTATTAACGAATCACCATTCTATCGAAGCACAACAAGTTAGAGTACCACAATTCTTTTTTTTTAAATGTGACAAGGACCTAAATATTTTGGAGGAATTAAATATGGTAAATTATGTGCAAATACAAACATGAAAAGGAATGTTAAATGTTTATGTCATTAAAGTCTCATGACTCGTCACAGAGAGTACGTGATATATTGATAGAAATAGATAAAAGTTAACATTTGACAACCAAACAAGGTAGGTACACGTACTCAAACTACCCTGCTAATTAGCAACTCCTAGGCTTGATGGATCGTAGTACAGCTTCGTGATTCGTCGTTAATTCTATGTGTAAACGTATTTGACGAAAGCGTTTCATGTTGTTCCTCATTGGTGCAAAATCTGGCCAAGTGCCGAGAGTGTAATCGATGGGGTGGAAATCATCCTACTGAAATGTTTTCCAAATCACTCTCAGTACCGGCCCAATTTGTCCAACTCGAGAGTCACTAATCACTATCAAATTTTTAGATCCAAACCCTTTTCTCACCTCTTTTTCTAACCAAAAGCTCATTCAAAATTTAAATTTGCTCTCTATATGCCCTAAAGTCGCATCAAACTTTGGAATCTGCCACAATTCAAAACAAGGTCACAGGTGTGGTTTCGACAATATGATAATTATGACCCTCTGCGGTCCGGACGCTCTTATGAAATTTTATTCGAGCTAGTATAGAAACACGCATATGTGGTTAGGTATTATACTATCTAATTTAATGCTACAATATTAAAAAAATAAAAACCCTTTAAAGTACATCTTTCCAATAAATTCGACTATCAATATTAAAGCAGGTTGGTTCTCTATATTCCTTTACTCGTATAATATTTCACTGCATATCGTTTAATTGAGTAATCAGGTAAATTAATTAATATAACAAATTGAAATTCAATATCATTAAATGAGGTCATCGCAAAAATATTAATTGTGATTTAATTATTAATAATTTAATTTCAATTAAGTTGCTACTCATTCAAACATCCTTTTAGTGAAAAAAAAAAAACAAGCAAATTCAAAAAGTTTTTATGCCAATCCTGTAGGGCGGTAAAAAGAATCATTGATGGGGTCAAATTTTACACAAATCTAATACATTCTCTCTGATGAGTATATAAAAAATAATAATAAAATTCGAATTGAAAATCCTATCATCTGTATTGGTTCCCAGCATCGATTTCTTTCGATTTTAATAGTTTCGCGTATCCATTCGGCACTAGGAAAATTTCCGCGATTTCTGCACGAATGAAGCAATCCGAAATGGAAATATTTTAAATCATTCGTTCGCCGAGGATTATTCATGGCCACGCATTCGATCCAATTTGTTTTTATGTCAGTTTCGCCGATGGTTAAGAGTTCCGAGTAATCTCTGTTGAGGATAATTCTTTTTGCAGTGAGTTGTTTGAGTTTGGCAGAAACCAGGAATATCTACGTCACTGAAAACTCAGGAAGTGTCCAAATCATTTGGAGTTTTTTTTTAACAGAAGCAAGAAAAAGTAATTAATATCTAGGATATAGAAATAATTCAAGTTTTGATAGATTCAGTAGATATATGCAATTTAGCCAGCCATAAATTAGTGAAAGAGAATTACATTTAAAATATTTGTATGGACCCACGGTATATTTTCGCTGACATGTGGGTGAAATTTTCTACTTTACACTATGTTTTTTAAAAAATTTGTAACGACAAAAAATCTTCGAGAATTTTGACTCTTATACATAAATTTAAATATCATAATTTACATATATTTCACCGTGAAAATTCAATTATTTATGAAGCGTTACTGACATTAGGAAAAGGTTTTTTTAATTTTATTGGCGTGTTTTTGCTTTTCACAGATGGCGTAGCCGAAAAAAGGAAAATAAAAATTCTGGCATGAAAAACGGTAGGCAAGAGAAACGATAAAAGCTGAAAATGTAATTTTTTCATAGATGATAAACACTGGTTTTGTAAAAAAGAGTAATGAAACGAAGGTATCTTTGCAAGTGTCAAGCTTATTATCTCATTACGTAACAATACTAAATGCGTAAAGCGATACTCATTACTAACTGATGCGTAGCGTATGCTCGATTACAGAATCAGATTATTGTATTTTAGGTATCTGTCGTACCGTTTCCAACTTCTCTTTCATATCCAGATCAGTAAACTAATAATAATGGTGCAACTCATTTCCAAAAATAAAAAAAAAAACCAAATAAGCTGGTGCAAGTCTACATGCTGAGATTTTGCGAAAAGTAATACCGAAATCTATCCGTAGAACAATACATTTTTTTATTGGCATAAATTCGTAACTTATAAGATAGCGTAGAGAATAATTTCAGTAACGATGCGGGTGTGCATAATTATGTATATAGTCATAATTGATATATGTAGCAGAGAATACCGACTTGAATCAATTTACTTATGCTGCTCATTGTTCATCAAACATAAACTCATGCACCTGTATGTTCAAGCGGTTCGTGCAAGCATTGCAAGCACAGAAGATACGTGCACCTACCCTACTGATCAAATACGCAGAGGATTGGGTTGGTATTATCAGTCCCAACGTTTCGCATCTGCTGGATGGACATGGTTTATGTCCTCGTATTATGGCATGATTTATTCGCTTTCTCCCTTGCCACCCTCCACCCTCAATCCCATTCCTCTCTCAGCTCCGCCACCAACAATTCTTCTTGATGGTGCAACGTTACGTTTTTGTTCAAGATTCAGAAGCTCCACTCAAACCCTCAAGAGCCCTTACTTATTCAATATTTTAGACACAAATTGGACAATTTATATTTGGCTTAATTAAGTTTGAATAATAATAAAGAATGTTAAAATCAAATAGTGGAAACAATAGAAGATGATCACTCATTCGGATGCAAAAAAAAGTATCTTTTCGGAAAGATAATGTTTGAAATGAATTAGATACATGATGTGAATGGGATTGATGGAGGTAGGAAGGTTCCAGTCAACCTACAGTCCTTTGAGAGATAATATTATACGTTTGACATTTGCATAATAACATCATATATACACAGTCGATGAAGACATATATGCTGGAAAGTTATCGATCACTGCTGACTTTAATTATGTAACACACCTACGGGTTATTCGATGCCGCATTTAATATGTATTTACCAGATAAATTTTGACTTTCCATATAAAATACGAAAATGTAATTTAGGTTGCATTTTATCTTGAAAAAAATATTCTCACAAAAATGTTAAAAGAGTTGGGTCATGTGTTAATTAGCAATGTTTCATAGTGAAAAAGATTTCATAAACTCAATTGAATTATATCGGCATCACTTACTTACTGTACTTTGTTATATATTAACATTGTCCATATGTCTGAACAGGTTTGTATTTCGGTAGTTTCTTTTTTTAAAACGTGCAACAATAATACAAAATAGTATCAGTATTAAAAATCGTGAACGTGTTCTTGTATACATTTTCCTATATTTTCAAAAGTAAAAAATCCATATATTATATTGTCGAGCACGCAATTCATATTTTTATTATTTGAATACACTAGCTAATCATGAACACGCGTACGCGATATTTTCGAGACATTTGGTAACACCAATTTTTAAATTGTTAAAAACTTGCTTCAGGTTTCCAATTCCACTTTAAATTTTGAAATTCACCATTATCCATTAGTAAACCTGCCTATTCTTAGTCCAGAATTAAATTATTCCACCCAGGGACATATATAGGAACGTCACACCGTCGATTAACGATTCTTACCATTTCATTTTCTCTGTGCAGGGTAAGCTCTATCTCTTGAATTCACCCAAAGGAACAAGCCATGAAATTTTCAGGTACCTAGTTCTGTCTCTGTCGATGTATATCTATCAGCCCACTTTCCTATTGGTTTTCCCGGTGCAATATTTTGCAAGATAACCGGAAAGACGAGCTCGTCCATCGGGGACGCATAGCTCGAAAGCATGCCTGGGGGACGAATGACATGTAGGTTGGATTCTTGTATATGACTTTCTTGAAATCGTAGGTGAAGAAGAAAGCAAAACAAAAAATAAAGAAATTGAAAAGAGAGATGAGAAAAGTAGTCAGAAATAATGCGTGAAATGGTAGTACATATATTTATGGTAGTCCATAAATATATTTCTAAAATGGATATAGCTAAATTTTTTGTAGTTGAAATTCAGTAGGTGTGGATAGTATCTTTAAGAGCTTAACTAATAAAAGTCTCTCGGTGGAAAAGTAGAGATAAGGAAAGGCAAAGGGAGGGTAAAAAGATAGAAAAGAAGAAAGGCGCCAGGTGTCTTTCATCCAGCAATTTGGCAGGACCCTATTATTCCAAGCCTTATTCAATCTCTGTATAAATCGACGCTATTTCCCCGCGAATTACCGACTTGATATCCTTCTTCCTTATCCCAATGCCTCCCATCCCTCCACGATTCTTCTTCTCTCTTTGTCTTCCTATCTTTTCTACCTCGTGGCTCTACTACCTGGGCAGTACGGCTCGAGGGCCAAATCAATTCGAAATGCTCGGCGGCATCGGTGAGTTTTCATGGATATTTGAAGGCCTTTGCCGACGCTGGAGGAACGTTCAGTTGTTCCAGAAATTTGATTTGGTAACTCACGTGAGAAATCAAAGTACCGCGTTCGCTTTTCCAATCTCCTGGCCCACCCTTTCGTGTCCTCGCACTTCCTCCTACTTCACTCCACTTGAGCCATCTTTTCTTTTCTTACATTTCATTTTCTTTTGTGTCCTTTTCTTTTCATTTTTTATCTTCTTTTCTTCTCTTTTCCCTAGTGGTGGAAGGGAAAGGGCGGCGGTGTCTCCGCGATGGCCGATCTTTTCGATTTAAAACTTTTAACAAGAATAGATTCGCCAACACCGAGCGAAATGTATCATCGCTCCATACCAGGACATCTTTTGACTTTAAATGGAATATCAAACTCACCACAATACGTATTGCTATTCGTTCGTCCGGAATGGGAGAGGAAATCACTTGAGCGTTATCTATCACGTGTCAGTGTGAGCTTTGACGAATGAAAAAGAGGAAATGGGTGGGAAAGGTGATTTTCTTTGAGGACTGTTTTGTAAGGGCAACAATGAATATGGATGATGGATTATTTTCGTACGTTTCTGACAGAAGGTGTCTTTAATATTTTCTGGGCGACTGTCTCCATCAGGTGATAACGTCTAGAGAAAAGGTGTGGAGATGCGTAAAAAATATAAATGATGTGCAATTTAATTTATCACACGCAAATCATATAATATATATTGAATTGCATTTATAGAATTATTTATTACGCTCTTTATTTATGATAATTCAACGCCCTTTCGGAAAGATAATTCTTTTTCATCTTTTCCTTTCAATTTTCCAATACTGACGTAAAAGATTACATTTGAGACACAAAGTCACACAAAACAAAGATGTTCTACTCCACTCCTAACTCTTTTTTCTTTCTCCTCCTTTGATCTTTGTGTCTCCCTTGTCTGTTTACGAACATCGCGTTAAAGTAAACAGTGAAATAAGCATAAGCACTGTCCTTTATTCCTGCATTTTGTCACTCGAAAGCACCGCGTTAGTGTGAATATACGCATCGCAAATTTCTTCTTTCTACCAGGAGTAGAAAATACTTTGTTTTCTCACTCAACATAAGAGAGGCAATTTCTTATATTAAATCAGTCTGTATTTCTACATTTCTATTGAAATTTTTATTTTAGATCAGGACCCAATGGCCATGACCTCGAGCTATGACCGTGGTATGTGCAATCGAAAATTTCAAAATGCCATACCATATCCATATTCTGGGTGTAGATATATGTATAATATTTGTTCGATAGGTCATCGGCGCGTTGCATTGCAAGGATCGATCAATAGGCAAATGGTTTTGAATACCGTCTCCACTCTCCTCTCGTAGGTAGGTCGATCGGAAATCTCTCACGTTCCGAACAATGTGGAAAGTTATGCGAAATTCCGCATAAGTTATTGATTCTTACAATTTATTGCCTCCACTTTGAAAACGCCCAATAAATGTCGTCTGCATTTTTATTCTACAGGTTTATTAAAACTAATACGTCTTCTCCCCAAGTTAATATCCTGAATTTACATTTTCTAACATAATGCATGCAATTTTCAAAATTCCCAGACACACAATAACTCGTGCAGACATTTTTGGCAAAAAAACAATATTTCGAATACAGATATGATTTCATAGCATATAATAATTTCCAGAAAAATATCTTGGGATAAAAATGAATTGATTCTTTTAGATTCATGCTTTGGAATTAGTAAAGTTAGGAGAAAGTACTTCATTCTCATTCAGTCTATTACCCATCCTTTGAATTAAGTTTTATGTATATACAGTGAACAGATTTATGACCTATAAAACCAATTGATTCATGGGTAAGACTGTCTTAAAGATTTTTTCATATATGGCGCTTCTCCACATTTCTAACATCTTATATATAAATAAGAATTTCTGTCAAATTGTCTTTTAGCACGAGTTGAAACTATTATACATAATTGCAGTAAGTAGCTTCAGTATCTTTTTAGTATTATTCCAAGAATTCTTTACATTTGTAGAATTATAATTACTACAGAAATATGCTGAATGAATTATTCTATTATAATAGCCACTTTTATTCCGAATTGTTTTTCACCCTCAGTTTTCCAGGTAGGTATTTTTATCATTGTTCGGAATGTTTTCCATTGCAGTTATTTTCTTCGTATTATACTGAAACTTTTCATTCCTGTTATGTTTCAAGATCCACCTGTCAGCTTCTTTACAAATCTTCCTACACAAACTCCATCAATGGATTCATGTAGCTCACAATTCCTTCTTCAGCTTTCATTGTCATTCCACACAGTCTGAGAGTTCTTTTGGAAATCCAATAATTTCTGTCTCCTTTCTTATCATGCACAAAATGTATCATCACATATACGTCTTATTTAAAAATAAATGTAAAAGGAAGTAAAGGAGAATCGATTAAAATTCTTAAACGTGGCAGAAATACTGTCAGTAAAATCTGAGTTTTCAACAATTGTCAATGTATTCGTAAATGAAACTCAGCACGATGAGGCTAAGGAAGTTGGTACAAAAGCGAAATCTTTTTCTTCAACGGAAAAACTGCAGACTTGATGGGATGAAAGTTTTTACAGTTTTTTTTATAGATTTTTCTCCAGACTAGGTAAGCGAATCTTGATTTTTAATAATATGGCGCACTTCCGTAGCCTTCTTCAACTTTAATCCTTACTCACTGATAGTAATGAAAGTTAATGCAGTTTCCCCTCTGAGGAAAGAAGGGCTGTCATAGTTAAGTCAAAACGTTTCAAGCTCAACTTTTTATCAGCTTAGTGCTCTTTGAAGGCAATTAAGAACGGCGATATTTCATCTAAGAAGCGATTTAAGTAATTTCATTATAACGTTCCCTTTTATGTTTATCTCTATTTATTATTACTAATTTATTCTTCACTGCAGAAACATTTTGTTCTATTTATACAGGAAATATTTCTTATTGTTAATTAAATCTATAGTTTTCTTATCGCAATGTTTTTTATGGCAATTCAAACGTAATGAAGAATATTTCGAATTTTCCAGGTAATTCATTCAGGCGCAGATTTTATCAAAAAATTGAGACTTTTAAAACTTTTATTTTATTATTGAATGTAAACTATATCTGGCGACGACCGAGCAAACTATCGTTTTTACGACATGTGTGATGGCTATAGTGACTGCACTAAACTTTGCACGAGACATTATTGTACGTGGGGTTGTCATTTTGAGGTGGAAGTTTGAGAAAAATGCTTTGATAGCATCATTTATTGAAGAATTATTCTTGAGAAAGTATATATTTCTGTTTATGGTATTAAATTGAAATTGAAACTGAAATTTAAATTTAAATCTAAAATAGATCTAACTAAAATCCAAAATTCTATTTTCAACTGCCAATAGAAAATGTAAAAACTATTCTGTTTAAATGTTAATAATGCTTTCAATTATATGCTTCACTTCAATCAAAACACTTCTCTCAAAAGATCAATTTATATTTGATATTTATGTCAGTATGTCAACTCATAAATTGCAGCTCACTGCAAACGACATTAATCGTAGAATTTAATTTCGGAGAGAGCGGCTTGGTCGCGAGAATCATCAGTATGCAGTTGGAATCGCGATTGCCTAATGGGATTTTTGGATGAAACGTCGGATTGTATTCACTTGTGTCAAAAAGGGGATTCCAGGGTCAAGAGTTTCCGCCCTCACTGTTTTCTCGCTTTTGTGTCTTCTCCAATTTTCCATTCACGTGCCACGAATGTTGTGGCTTCCTCCAAGATCTTTGAATGTCTATTGACATTCCACAGCTCACTTTCCAGTCGGTTTACAGTAAAAGGGACTCCTTACCTAAACTAACTTGCCTTTATGTCTTACCTTTGAACGGATGTTTGAATTGACCGAACCCAAATACTTGAGAAACTAAGTCAAACCCAGTGGTGTTTTACAATCTTTCTTTCCAATTAAAATACTAAATGTAAAAGATCCTGTAAAAGATAAAAGAAGGAGTAAAAGGAGAACAATTTTTCCTGAGGTAAAAGAAAAATTCAAGGGAATATCCTAATCTTTATGATTATTGGACTCGAGAGTATACCTCTAATTTACGCAATGGCGGATTAGCCAAGAGCGAGAAATAGTATCTACTCTCATAAAAATGGCAACAGTACAATTCCCAGAATTAACTCGACAGGGAGATGGCAGCCTTGATGCAGATAGAAAATAACCGAGAATTTCCCTAGAGGGATTGATTCGTTTTTCGTTATTCTAGTGATTTTAATCCGTCCGTCTTCTTTGGAATTTTTATCCAAGATTTTTCAAATTTTAAACAAACTTTGTATGAGTATAAAAATTGCTGAAATAATATATTGAAAGCCACGGGATCAGTAATGTCGGATTTAAACAAAATGGTTTTACGAAATAAACCAGCGTAACCCAGTATGTAGGCGAAACGAACGAAAATCGATCGCGCGGACCCATTGAGATTTATAAGCAAGACAAGATTTATTCCTCGTTTAAAAGGGTTAGTTTATAGATGCGCTTAGGTGAGTATTTAATTTATTTTTTTCGCATTCCTTGTGTAATGTAAATTATTAGTGCTAGAATCTTCTAACCCATAAAAAAGATGTAAATGATTTGTTTAAAATAAAAACGCTTTCATTATATATTTTTTTTTAATATGACTTAGATTCAAAAAGAAATTTTACAAAATAATTTTCAAAATCCTCACATTAAATTAACAAGAGCAGAGTTCAGCAGAGTTCATTCAAACCAGAATCGCTGTATCTACTTACTGGCTGAATAAAATAGTCTATATCTACTGAATGAGAGGGATCACATGGGACCAAGGTATTCCATTTACAGTAAAGTGACAGAGAACTTTTTGAAAATATTCAATTCTTGAGAATGATTTGGGAATAGCTCAGACATAAATATACCTATTATTTGATTTAAAAATTATTATTTAATGTGATTAAAATTATCAATTTCAGATTCGTCGCGTCTATTATCCTCTGATATTACCCTGATAATTCTTTTATATTTTTGCTGCTTCAAGAATATGACAATTTCTGAGAATAAATTTATTCAATTATGTAATATAATTTCAAACATTACGAATACAAAAACAAAATTGTTAAAAATTGTTTTCCATTCCATGAAGTTTAATCCATTAATCTCGTCCACACGTCAGCAAAAATATATCGTTGGTCCATTCAAATATTTTAAATCCAGTTTTACAGACACTGCATTCTGTTGATGTCTGACTAAAATCGATTCTCTCTACTGGAATCCATTAAATATCTTTCACTAATTTCTGGCTGTGGCTAAATTGCCTATATACATTTACTGAATCTGTGAAAACCTGAATTATTATTTTTAACGGGTAACTTTTCCGAATAATCAACTGTAATATTTTTATTTGAAACTTGCAAATGGCAAAAATTCGCATGTCACAATCCATTATGAATTGTATGATGATTCTATGCTATAAGAGGGACTTTATATTTATAAATAGGAAAAACGAGGGAATTATCCGGAAATTTCGTCGGCAAAATTTAGTGGACACCTGTTCTAATGAATTTTCAGAAATCATCAGTAAACCTCTCGACTTCAACTAATAAATTTTCAATTATGTAAACATAGTAAGGTACACATCCGATCAGAAACAAATCTTCCTTCCTAAACGGAGGTAGGTTGGTTCCATTAAGTCACTTAATAGAATCATTACCTTATTTGAATTTCCCTTTGAAGGCAGAATTGTGAAGGGTGTTTAAGTACTTCTTACTCCTTTGCTAGAACGCCATGCAAATTCTAATGGATAATAAGGCGGAAGAATCATAATGGGAACCCTAATGGACAATGTGCGGTGTTAGGTTAATCAACTACCTCGTCTGTCGACAGGAACATAGGAAGATGAGCATATACTTGCTGTTATTAAAGCACCTTATCATCTCCCACTTATTACGAAAATGTGGCTTCTCTCACCCAACCACATTCATCAACCGCACGAAAAGGGAACATCAGCTTTTATTCACGTAATTACTTCAAAACTTAACATATGGAAAATACTTTGTGTCATTTAATGTGCCCTAAACGCCAAAAAGCTGATTTAACGAAATAAAAGTCTTTCAGTTTAATTAATTATTTTACACATGTATTAAAAGCTTTTAATTTTCATGTTTTTGAAATAAAACTAAATCAGAAAAGTAAAATCTAAAAAACCGTTGTGTAGAAATGCAGTTTTAATTAACATTTTTCATTAAGGTCTACATCTTATTCCTTTCGTATCATTTCAACCCTCAAAGTATTCAGAACACGAAACCGCACTAACCTCATTCCAAAAAAAAATCACCCCTATCTCGGCTAATCTTCCTTTTCTCTCCCTTCTCGAAGGTTCTAATTAATATATCGACGTGTTCACATGTCTAGAGGAAGTGACTAGTTCCCCTAGCACTTGGAATTTTTCATGGAACAATTCAAAGTGCTCGCACCTCGAAAAGCAGTTCGGATGTACCGTATATATTTCCTCGAAGTTAGATAAGGCTGCTGAAATATCGACAGCAGCTGAAGGGTGTGACAGTGGTTGGTGGCAGATGGAAGAAGAGGGGCAAGGGAAAGGGAAGATAATCCCTTCGAGAGCTTCCCAGCACCGTGAAGCTCAACGAGTCAAGGATAATCACCGTAAAGCTCAAGATCTAAGAAGATATCGACGTGGTGTCCTCTTGATTCTGAATCACAAACAATACAAGAGACAAGACGACGGCCCTTTTCACGAAACGATCCCCTATTTCTTTAACTAGAATGCATTTTCTTTCTAAAAAGACATTTTCTTTCTTTACAACTTACGTTGAACATTATAAATTCTCACCCATCAATGACCTCTCTTATTTCTCCATTTCTCCATTCCCGCAATTCTAAACTGTTCTGCACACTTCTAAATCCCTTAAAATATATTAAAAATCCTTTAATTTTAAATTGTCTGGAATCCTGTGAATCTTTTTAGCAAAATGAGTGCAAAAACGAGAATTTAATAGTTACTAGTAATTTAATGATTTGAATATAAAATGTTAACCCTTGTTAAATTTTTAACTTATATGATTCGATAATTAACAAAAAGTAGAGTTTTATTAAGTAGAATACAGTTTAATACCCTTTAATGATGAAATAGTACTTATATTCTGAAGTTGTTAAATTATTAATTTTCATCAATGATTTAATTTTTGACATTAGAGGCTTCTAATTAGGAGCAAAATTAAAATTATACTGCGCTGTATAAGAGTTTTTTCCGTTCAAAAAAGATCTCCGAAATGGGATTAAAAATAAAAGATAGCCAAAAATAATATTTAAGAAGACCTTTATTTCTTAATTTATAGTAGAGAGTGGCAGATGTCTAAGAGTCACGGAAATGCAATTCTGAAGAGAAGGAATGAAAATAGGCTGATAATTAAAAAATAAAGGAATTAGACGAACGAGTAAAATGGCGACGAAGTACGAGAATAGGGATGAAAGAAGAAAAGAAGCATCGTTCGTTTGCTTGAAGCGCGCGAATACCTCGACTATATCACTATAATTAAGAAATGCCGCGTTCTGTTTAAGTATTCCACCGTAATCTGGTGGAACGGAATTAAAAATGATGAAAAGAGATAAACAAATGAACCAAGCGAAGCCAAGCACTCTTTCTACTCAAGAGTGACAGACCCCCAGCATGAATCATTTAGAGCTTGGAAAGCTACATGTACACTCTCCTTGTCTGAAGAAAGTAGAAAAAAAATTAAAAAGGGAGAAATTAAGTGTCCACATGGACTTATATTGTGGTGGAATCCAAGAAAATAATGCTAATGAAAGTTGATTCAGGTCTATTGTTAAATAATTGCGATGTGTGATTTCGCAGCTTATCTTTTATCTTTTTATCTCACTGCAATTAAATAAATAAATATCTGAGAGGAAAATTGCAGCTTCGTTTCTATAAATGATAATTAAGAAGACATTAAGTTTGTATCTGCTCTTAATTCTCATATTAAAAAGCGATTCATATATTTTCTTAATGGAACCACACAGTTATATGATAATAATAATTACCTTAGGTAATACAGTATAATGTCGTTCAAGATTTTTTAATGCATTACAGATTTGATCACTTTTCAAGAAAAATTTATGCTTCTGAAAAACTTTTATACCTTTTTGAATGATAAGTAAATGTAAATGAAATGAAGAGATTTCATTACCGAGTTTCTACAGAACTCGTGTTATCTTTTTATGGGAAAAAGATAAGAAAGTGATATTTTGTATTTGAATTTAAATCCTGTAAGATTGTCAATTTTCATTCAATTTTTGTGTCAATTTTTGATCCAAAAGTTAATCAAAGCGTTGCACAATGGAAAAACAATTGATATTTACATAGAAAATTGTGAATATGGTTGTAATTTTTCAATTGTGTTTTTCATTGTGCAACGCTTCGATCCCCGTTTGAATTAAAATTTGACACCTTTTTAGTTTGACGATGAGGCTTTAATATTTTGATTTTCTTTGAGCATATAAAATGCAACGCGACAGATTTAGTAGAAATATTGATTATGGCTTTCAGAGCCAATTGCTGCGCGAATTTCTCGTATTTGAATTTCACGCCCTGATGCATAAATAGATTCATTTTTTAACGAACCATATCCATTTGTCCATCGTATGCATTCGCTCCGATGCGTCGTCGTACTGATCGAATAGTATTTCGTCGTATACATCTAACGTAACTCACATGAACATTGACTGCATGTCCAATCTGTGTATGTGCATTCGACGAATATAAATATGAAAATCTACTCCTCGCACGTCGGGCAACACGTATTTCTCAGGAAAACTTTTGTACAGATGCAATTGGACTTTTTTTCAAAATGCTAAATTCCGATAGGGTTGACAACTCAATCGATCGTTGTAACTTTCTGAATTCAATATGTTTCAGGATATTGATTTCATGAGAATTTTGCAAAGATTTCAGAAGATTTCACTGACTTCAGTAAATATTGAAAGTCAAGATAAGTTTTTAAGCTTCCCTGCATTTTTATCTGATGCTTTACTTCAAAAATAAAAATCTGAACAATTTTACAAGTCCTTTCAATGCAAAATTTCCTAGAAAAGAATTTTCAAAGGGAGATTTTTCAATTTACTTTATAAGAAAAAAAATCAATTCCCATCAATATCTAAATCCAGGTGCATTTGACAGTCAATTGGTTTCTCTTCATTGCTTTTTGAAATAACCTTACAGCAGGAAATTCGTTGATATTGATATAGGTTACTTGATAAATGTTCAATTTTATGCGGATGTCATATATAAAAAGCAAAATTTCCTATTATAATAAAACATAGTTTTGATATACAGGAAAAATAGAACAAATTCATGTATTTAAATTGAATTAATCTATAATATAACAACATAGTGTAATAATTTAAAATATGATAATTCTAAATTATGACAAAAATTCGTTAGTTATACTGTATTTATCAATTTTCAACAAATATTTCTAGCACAGATATTTTCAGTTTAGATGGACATCGATTTCGATGTTAAAGGACGTACTGATGTAGGAGGCATACGGGATAAATTTTTAAAGGGAAATACGATCCATTTGTCAGAATTTTGTTGGCGAGCGCGTAAATTACAACGTTCTCGACTATTTTAACGATTTCCCTTTATAAACGACAGGTTTCATCAATTTCAGCTGAGCTTTTGCATCCTTTCACATTGTGGATTCAATTTTTCAGTGAGCAGAATAAAAATTGAGATAATGTGCACAATTGATTATTTATTTTGAATACAATTTTATTGATTGTGCAAAGGGATTTTAAACCGAGAATAAATATCATTCCTGCAGTAAAGTTAATAATGTTTCCTCGCGAATAATTAATGAAAATAGGATTATTAATTTGCAAACTGAAAATAGATAAACGTCGAATGAGCGATAAATTATGTCAATTTGTATAATTTAGGTATATATGATGTTATTGCTGCCTCTAAAATATTGTTTACACGTTCTGAGGGTCCAGAAACAAAAACGTATGTGTATAGTAAATAAATCTTCGAATTGAACAGTCAGTGCTAAACGACGTAAATGTTTAATCATTGATATGGTAGAAATGTTTACCTTATTATGCACGAAACCTATAAATAGAATATTTTTGCGTTTAAACGTCAATTTGCATTTTGCACTTGTATGCAGGCAGAAATTGCTAATTAAACTTGTAATACGGATTAATAAGCATATGCATATTCCAACTTGCGAGAGCATTACGGATTCGACAAACCTTGTCGTATTTATCATAAATAGTGGCAACTGGCGTTTACAAAATCATGTAAGGCAAGTAAATAAAACTGTAACGGCTTTACCGGTAGCTAAGATCAATGCGGAAAAGTATCAATGAATAAGATATAAGAGTACGCCTGGAAAACTGGACGGAAATGAATAAAACAGAAAGGAATGCATGAATGCTAAAAAAGCAACCTAGAGATGTCTGGAAAGTAAAAAGTTTAGAACGAGAGCAAAGTTGTAAGGATACACGAAAGTATAAGATTTTAGATGAAAAAAAGTTCACTTTGTAATCGAGAAGATCAGGTTGGGTTAGAAATATTTATAATAAACATAATTCTATCTCCACTAGAGCCCCTGTAAAAAAGCTTGAATTAAAATTGAATTTTATTTCTAATTCACAACACGCGTCCTTTTTTTCCTTTTTTTGTAACTGAAAGTGCAAGTAGTTTATTAAGTAATAAGTTCCTCTATAGTAAACTGCACTGTTGAATTTGCCAAACGGTGTACGTACAGAGTACTTCATTTTAGAATCCGTCATCGAGTTTCTGAACGTACATCGAATCCGATTGTAATGTCAGTTTTGCTCATACGTCTCACGTAAGTACTCCCTGGCGAACTCTCGATCAAAAAGTCTTTTATCCATTCACAGAAAACTCGTCATCCTCACGTACTGAAACTTATTTTATAGAATGTGCTAATGCTCTTCCACTTGAAATACAGTCGCTACGTGTCGGCTGTTCTACCAAAAATTCCTTTACTGGTTTAGTTACCAGTTAGTGAAGCTTCAACAATGGGATGCACGAACGATGATCTTCTAAAGGCGCTCCGTAGAAACTTTAATGCAAGAGATTTCAAGTTATATTTATATTTAGATTCTCCACAAATTCTTTTTCTGTTATTCCTCCTTTAATTTAAGGTAAAAAACCATCTGGACTTCAAATTCTAAACTTATTCGTCAAAATAATTTAAGACCTTACAAAATCATGTATAGGAATAATTTATAAAGAAATATGTTTTGAATAATTGATGCAAAAAATTAAGACATTAATCGACTTATCCTAATATTCATTCATTACTTTAATCTAAGTGTCTGGGAAGTTAGCTTTAAAGCGTCATTAGCGTGACTAAGCGTTCCTTTTTTCCACCTGAATCGACCCCTGTCCGAACTCCTTAATCAGATTTCTTACTGCTTCTAGGCATCAGGATGAAAAGTCGTAAGGAGATATATTAGAGGGGACGTCGTTATCGCCGCCAAATATTGAAGTTTTGCTCTGGCCATTTCTCCTTTCCATTCACTCCGCGGACCTTTCGGAAAACTATTGCAATACCTCATAGAACCGGAATATATATATATATATATATTAGTCAATAAAGTTTGCTGGAACTTTCTTTGGTCGCTGCTCCATTCATTTGGCGGTTATTAATTCCTTAAGGAAATCAAGCACCGTTCTCTGACTACCACCCCCTTTCTGACATTTCGATGATAAGTGAGAAGGCACCTCAAATCTACGAAACCTGTCCCAACTTTTTATTAATGTCCCATATTTTAGAGCAATGCTCAGACTTGTGACAATTGAAGTAATATTTTCTTTAATTACATATGTTTATGGGATAAATTATACTTGCACAGTCTCCTTTTTTTCAACCCCTGTCAACCTTCGCCAAAAAGACATTAATTCAGAGCAAAATAATTTTATGTAATAAAATGGCAAAGGCAGAAAATATGCAATGATACGATAAACGTGAGGGACATATATTCAAGTCTTTTGTTCGTCCTCTGAAAATGTGGGGAGGTCACTGGTCCTGATTATATCAACTTTCCCACGTGCGGTTGGCCGCACACGTACGTAGAATGCTAGAAAAATTATTGCTTTGGCAAAATTACAAGTGCAAGATGTACATCCAATGTCAAACCGTCACTGGGAAAAACCAGTAAATTTCACTGCTCAAACACCAATATTTCAAGTGGAATCAAGAGAGAAAGCTTGCTTCAATCTAACAAACTTTTAAGCAAAATAAGTATAACGCTTTACATAGAAATGAAAATTCCTTATAAACAATTAAAAGTTTAATTATGGATATAATAATATTAAATTTGAATTGCATGACTAGAATAGAGAGCCTTTGTGTTTCATATGTTTTGATGTGAAGGGTCAATAAAGGATCTATGGAATGAAATTTCCTTTGAGGATTTAATTTAAGATTTTAATTAAACCTACATCTATGAAACCAGAATTCTTCTTATATATTGTTCTATTTTGATTTCAATAGGTGGTATATACAGAGTTGGTAAAGAATTAGTGTAAACCAATATAGATTAGTCACGGGCATTCTGGAAATAGACATGTGGGGTATGCACCTAATCACTTAACTCTTGGCAACAGTTATACATAATGCAATAACTGGAAATGTCACGCATTGTAAATTACATTCAAATACGAAGCGAAGAGTAGTTTCAACATTAATTAGTCATTCTCAGTAATTTTATAATCTATAATTGTTTAAAAGTATTTTAAATATGGAGCAAAAAAATATGGGATCTTTATATCTTTCTTTTATCTTTTATCTTTTTTTTATCCACTTTATGAATAATTCAGAAGAACCAATGTTAATTTGCCCATCCTTTTTCTTAAAAGGTATAGAAAGCTCGTAACTTAAATGCTGTCTAAATTAAATGTTTCCATTTCTCTGATTTTTCCCTGATTTTCAGACAAATATCCCGATAGAAAAGTATTAAAAATAGAAATAAATTTTCAATAATATGCAATTGAAATTTTCAGAAAATATAGTATCACCTTAAATCTTTTGAAATGTTAATGTAATGTAACATTTTAGATTTTTCTCAAGATTCGTGGCGCGAGGAAAGAGAAAGAGAGAGAATAAGAATGATAGGGAATAGGGGAAGAAGAGTTAGTGCAGCTAAGAACTACAGTGTCGATAAGTACCCTTTGTTCTTTGCGGACCGTTATCTCTCCCCTTCATTTTTTTCTTTTCTCCTCTTCTACTTTTATGTAGGAAACTTTACTATTAGAAAAATCCTCCAAAAAAGTATTAATTCTATAACAAAAATCAAGAGAAGATAAAACGAACAGAAGAACGGGTTTAAGAAACATATTTGATTTTGAATTGAAATTTAGAATCTACAGAAAATATTTATATTTTTATTTCACTCAACGATGATCTATTAATGTGAATATTAAATTGAAAAGTAGTGCAAGATTAGCTAAGAATATGCTTGTAGAAAGCATCTTCTATGCATTATTCATTGTAAAGATAGAAATCCGAATGTGGTAATTATTCTTGTATAATTTGCCGTAATAATTAGGGTAATTTATGCGTTAAACAGGAACCATGCAAAAACGACCTAAGGCGAAATACATAATAATTCTGGGGAAATATGTATAAGCATTTTAGAGTTAAAACAGAGAAAATTGTTACTATAATATAAACATCAAACTAGTTTGCTCATGTTTATCATCTATTTTTTTCAGATGTTAAATTTTTATTTTTAATAAATGTGACTGATGAGAGGAATCGATTTTGTCGATAGATTGCCCAGGGCCAATAAAACATTGGGTTTTGTCTATTGTTAAGAATATCTATTGAGTCGAATCAGTTGTTCTACCCTCTCGATCCCTGTAAATCTCCTTGTCAACTCCCTTTCAGACTTTGATCTGCACCTGACACGAGATTGAGTACCGCTTCAATGAATCCCGACAATCAACAGTACTCGTATCTTTGTAAATGCTTTAAGTGAACTTGGCATTTGTGCAAAAAAATGCACAAAAACTATAAATTATATCTAATAACGAGATTATTATGATTTAATATCCAGTATTCTCCGTATTGATAATAATAATAATAATAATAATAATAGGACTTACCGAACATAAACGAGGTAGTGAGAAATAGGATTATTATGAGAATTTGCACTAGGAGCCCAGGAAAGTTGCACTGAACGTGAAGTAAAGGATTTCACCATCGGACGATCTGGTGGATCTGGCACATCTGTAAAAGAAAAATACAAAACAATTAAATATAGTAGAATTTTAAAAAACTAGCAAACTTTTTTTAAAGAGATAAAAATATTTATTTTCATTCATCGCATCCTAATTTATCTACATTACTTATATCGACATACATTGATATTTGAAGATATACACTTTCCATAAATAAGCATTTTTAAAGGTGTAGACGGTTTTAAATTGGTTTTAAATTGGTTGGAAATCCCGTTTGATGGATGATCGTGAAATGGTTAAAAACGAGAGGGCAATCGAATTGCTGAATTGCTTCGAACGTCTGATCACCAAAGTCAAAGTACATATGTACGTTCCTAAGGGTGTGCTCGTTAATCACCCGATAAGAGTCGGGTGGAACGTTTAATATGCGCTACTACACTGGGCGATATGATATTGCGCGCACGTTGCATAAGATCTCTAAAATGAGGGAGGAGACTTGTGACCTCTAGGATGGAGTCTTCATCCTTTTCTGACCTATTCTGGACCTTTGCCGAGACAAGATAACTTTTCTCTAATTTTTCGATTTCATCTGCAATGAGCAGCCGAAAGTAAAAAATGGATAAAAAGTCTTCAGAATAAAAATAGGACATGAATTCTTAAAGTAAAAACGGAACAAGCAGAACCAATGTGTTCATATTGGCGATTCGTTCTTCCTCTGAGAATTCGTTTTGTCTCGTTTTTATTCTGCATAATTTTTACCCTACTTTTACAAATGAAATATTTTTATCCAATTTTTTACATTCAGCTATTCATATAAAGGAAAACTCAAAATCACTAGATAAAATCATATATGCGTGGAATTTCCCTCAAGTTAGTACAAACTTAAAATAGAATATTTGACTAATCTAAATAACCGCGAAATTTGAACAAGCTGACAATCCGATAGACCGGTTTGATTAATTAATCATAAAACTGGAGTTTCCCTCCATTATTTGAATACTTTTTGCAAGTTTCCAGGGTAGTGTAAGTTTCCGACTTTGTCGCAATTTAATTCTGTAGCGAATTCCTGTGTACACGCTACATTATTAACAAATATCAAATAAAGAATTTCAATTTCTATTTGTACACCAAACATGCAGGCGTTTGTTTCCATGACTTTTATGTAATAAAATGATCAAGTTAATTTCACTGAAATAATTATTCTGCACAAAATTGTTTTTGTAAACATGTGAGAAATGTAAATTTACAATACTCGTACAGGGCAGAAGGCGATTAAAAACGGCTTTTACTACCTTTACCGCTTTTATTACCTCACAAGTGTCGCACTTTAACACAGAGTCGTACTGATAAGTTACTGGTACGAAAGTTGCATAAAACGTCACAAAATAATGTAACAAATTTTTGCTGTTCAAAATTGATAAGTGAATCTATTTTACAGTTGAGAAATAGGTAGTAAAAAGTTTTGTACGAGCGGTTGGATTTAATAAACCGTTTAGTAGATTTTAACCATTCAGTAGTTGATTTTACTCATTCAGAAAATAAAATGTTTTTATTTAATTAAAGTCGGCGAACTTCTCCAAGATAGGTGAAAAGACAACTAGTGTTCTTCTTTTTCTCTAGAGTAAATGCTTCCAAGTAAAGTCCACCCCGTGAAGAAAATTAATTTTTTAAATGTAATTTAAAACTTTCAACGATAAAGAATATAAGCAAGATTCTACGTTATACTAGGCAAGATAATGTATTCTTATAAAATGTATATGGGAAGTTTAAACTATTTATTTTACCTTTATATCTCAGATAGCTCATTAATTACTAACTCAACTTTATTTTAGTTATACTAAAATCATGTAGAAAGTGAAATGTTAAAAATCGTAAAGGCTCATATTCTGATTTATACATAAAGCATGTTTTTTAAAAATCTTTTTAACATGACTTAGGGTGATACGAAGTGAGTTTTCTTCACTTTCATGGTGTGCTTGGAATTAGTGTGTATAAAAAAACGACCATCAAATGGTTCCCTGAAGTAATAGATAACAGCCTTTTTATACATATACATATATTTTCAATACATTAGATGTGTATATTTTCATTTATTCCCAAGAGTGGTTTTACGGTTCACGTTTGATGATATAGAATCCACGAGTCTCGAGAGGTAAGCTAAGTGTATTTTTATATACATTATAAGAATGGAAAACCGTCTATGAAAAGCCGTTAGTGATCATCTCAAGATGGCATTTTTCTTTTTTATCTTTAAAACAGCAAATCTGAAGGAAAATATTGTAATTTATAATATATTACCTGATTTTTCCAGAGCTTTATATGCATTTAAAAATGTTCTTTACTTTGCTACAATATTCCCTTTGACTCAGAAGAACGAATTTTGAGAGAGAATGTTATGGAGACATCTTGTAAAATTTAGTCCCCTTGCATTTTTTAATTCCTTTTCGAGTATTGTACAAGCATTTTAAACCGTATCTCACAAAGTGCTTTTCGTATACAATAAGGTATATGTATAAAGCAGTGAGATAGTAATACATATATAGCGTAGAAGCTATACATTTTTTTACTTACGATAAATAAGTAAAACAATACGTATCGGAAAACCATGAGTCTCTGGAAATTATAATGTTTTATAACAGAAGCGGCGGCTTACTTTCCAATTATTATTCTAATGAAAAATTTTCTGTAAAATAATAATACAAGTTACTACTACAATTAATCTAAGAGGATTTTGTCTAATGCAGAATAATTATGTATTTTGAGATTCATCGGTTTAATTCAGCTCAGTGAACAAGAAAATGGTACACTGTAATGCTTCCATTATCGGTTACATTTTCTTCTCCCAAAGGGTTGAGTTTATAGCGAGTTTCCTGATGAAACAATCCAGCGGATCCGGTTATCCGGCTAGAATGCTTCATAACTGTGAGCAAAAATCTGACGGGTTTAAAATTGAAAACGCGGAAAATTGAAATTTCTAGTTCGGAATGTTAAATTATTGTAATAAATCAACTCAAAGTCACAGCTTGTTAAATCTGGAATTTTTATCCTACATATTATATGTTTTTCTTTTAATTAAAGTACTACTATATTTACACACAAAGTTTTTTCATATTCTGCATCCTGATTTTTCAGGTAAAAGTAATATACTTAAAATTACTAGAAGGATTTTCAATTCGATGAAAAATTATACGCAAACCGAGGCGAGATTTGCCTTGCGAAGATATATGTCGGAGCGAAAGTAAGGGTTCTGTGAGTAAATATTTTACTTGCTTCTCGGACCTTGTAAGTAACTACGCCGGATCGCATACTCAAATAAAGTCTATATAATTAATTAATTACCATATAATTACAAAATTCCCACTCCGAAGAAGCAATAATTTTCAAGGCATAAAAAAATTATTATTTCAATATTTCCTTAACTCTATCAGAAATACATGATTTTTGCATAAGTTATACGTGTGTGACGCTTGAAATTGGTCATTGTTGAGCTTTTGGAATATCGAGGCGATCGAGAGTTGCATGAACTATAAAGTCGATAGTTATGAGTTCGTGGATTCGTTTTGATCCTGGCAGGGTGGGAATGGTAAATATTATTTATGATCGTCGATGTTCAAATAGAAAATGGCCAGTATATACTGCTGTGTCATTATAACCCTGCATTTGGCAAGGTAGGTAACTGAATCTATACCAATGATGAGAGTCGTTTAACGAATAATGCTACACGTTCCTAAATGAATTAACTGCATTACCGATAAATGAAGCAATTATGTTACGTCAGTCTAGGGAGCTTTAATCACTTTTGCAGCGTTACGCGGAAAACTCGTTACCTAATGCAACGCTGAAGACGTAAAATCGCCGGGTGATAAATACCACAGGAAAATTCGAGTAAAGGAGAGAGAAAGAGCCAGCAGAAATGCTCGAGAATAGTTTATTACATACCAAAGCATTTTTCAAATTTTTAGTATAGAGCACGATAAAAGCTGTAAACTTCATTCTCCAAGCCATTATTTTATTTGAAAATTAGAATTAAAATTCTAATTCTATAAGTGTCCATTCTTATAACGGACTTAAATGACGACCAATTTTGTAGGATTTTTCAATTTTTACATTTTTCAAATGGATAAAATTTGAGTGCAGATGTACTCAATCCATTAGTAAATTTTGCATTCTGGGATTTGTAACGAGTGGCCAATTCGAATGATTATTTATTCCTAATGAAAATGCATAGCTCTCTGCCGAGTAATAGGGTAATCGGAGGAACCACGCCATTCACATTTCATTCACTTCAGCTTCACATATATATATGTGTGCACTGTGCATATATCCCGCAGTCGTGGACTCTGGAGACTTAACAGAGTGTACTACAGAACTAAATCCAAAGTCGCTCGCCGCCAAATAGTTTGAGTTCCGGCCGCAAGTTGTATTCAGTGTGATACAGTGCTCATTTCTCACGTGTGTTACCCAACTCAAACGTAGTAATTATTGAGTTGATAAAAGGAATTGCAATGACGATTCAGGAAACTTCAAACATCACCACGAAAAATGCTAATAGGTCTTGTAATTATCTGAACATTATTTAATGTTTGAATTCCATAAATGATAATTCATTGATATTCTGTTTACATATACGTAATATTTTATATTATGGGGCATTTGATTCTTAATTGTTCATTGTATGACATAATGGGAGAAAAAGCAGGAGATTTAATCGTGATATCAAATATTGCAGGAGACATGTATCATTTTGATACAGAAGAGAAAAGTATGTATAAGGGCTGATAAAACACTGGCTGTCCACTAGAAATCTTGCTGTAAGCCTCAGGATATTTGTCTACCTTATATCATAAAGAAGGAAAAAATAGCAAATATTTGTCTGTTACTGGAGGAAAACGACAAATGAAATTTTCACGCAGCTAAGGAAGAAGGACCGCATTGTCTTGACTCAAGGATACAGGATTCCATAGTAGTATAAAGATATATATATATAAGCTTCTACTACAGATAGATAAACAGTGTCGATTATTTCACCAGTCATTATTTAACTCATATATATATATTTTTTTCTTTTTCAGGATTTACTTTTCAGAACATAACAAAGTTCTTTACTTGTGATATAATTTCCAGCATCAAGAATAGAATACAGCTTTATGATTCTTGATTGTATATTATTATTGTATATTACAGTCCATCCTTTTAGTAAACAAGATCTTATGAATTTTCAAGAGTGATAAATATTTTGCTGGAAGATATACTCGTAGAGCTCCAGAGAGAGTCTCTCAATTACGTTCCGTCAAGTTCTGATTTCATCTCTGAGGCTTTCAGCTTTATAATTTTCATTGGAGTCTTCATTTGAGTCGAGAAGACAAATTAACACCGCAGAATATTCGGAGGTTCTGGGTCATGCACCCTGGAGGCTCGCCTCATAATCACTCGAGACTTAGCAATGCTTCGGATTATGCTACAAATGTCCAGGTCCCACATTTGTGGTGGTACACAGTTGCCACAGAAGCCAAGTGACAGATGCAGTAGGAAACAATTATTTCAAGACAAAAGATAGCACATACCCCCCCCCCCTACTTCTGTTATCTAAATCCCTTCCCCCCAACGAACTCAGCGAACCTGGTGGAAATTTGCCAAGTGTCAGTATGTCAGTATGGTGCTGATTTACATTGTGGAACTTGTGTACGTATCCGACATGTACAAGTGTCTAAAAGGCCCTATGTATATACAACTATACACATCAGTTACACATGTGCCACCACACAACAAGCAATACCAGGCATGTTCGACCTTACAGTCGTGGAAGAAACCGCAAAATTTATACCAAGTATAATATATCGAGAAGCTGCTGGGGATACACACGGCGAGAGAGAAACTCGCCTATTTTTTCGTGTCAAGAACGGGCTAAGGAATGTCTTCGGTTTGATTTATAAAAGAGAAGCAGTTTGTAGTCGAAAAGCCCTTTGTCTGACGCATAACGGCTCGAATACCACTTTAAAAAGCAAAGGGGACTTTGCCGAGGGAGAAAAAAACAAAGGGAGCTTCCTAGTCTCAGGAATTACATCAGCATTTCTGTGGCAAGTGTCAGGTTTTTATAATCCAACATTTCCAGGTATAATTAATTGTACAGATAAAATAGAAGTCTTAATGTGTACAGATTTATTTTCAGGAATTAACAGAGATATTTGAAACTAAAAAGACCAAAACATTCTGATTGAGAACAGAATTCCTGTCTAAAAAAGTGGTGTAAAATGTCACACAAAGAAATAATACATGTATAATAAAATTGGAAATACGATTCTTTAAATTTATTTATAAAATTTGTAGAAATGAAATTCATGTTCATACCTTAAAGAAATTGTATAGTATGAAGCTACAAATAAACGGATAAAGTAGACCATATTTCTTTATGTTCGCTTTAAAGAAGGAAGCGGCATAGTTGTATGACATAAAAGCGTGAATATCGTTTCGATGCACACCCAATAAATAGAGACTGAAAATGGTGGATATCAAATTTTCAAATCGATTGGAATTTTGTAATCCACTGAGGAAATTACCTGTTTAAACCAATTCTCTCCTCTATACTATTTTATTATTTGCATATTTTTATTTTTATTTACCTCAATTAATTTGTTACAATAAAATTTAAATTTCTTTTGGAAAGATGATATAAAAAAAAAGATAATAGTTTTCACAGATAGAAAAGAAAGACTTCTAGGAATTGTTTAAAAAGGCTGAAATCCGCACTTTTCATGATCTTTCTTCTCGATTTGATCGCATTGTAGTTTCAAAGACAGGATAATATACTTTTTCCGTATAGATTTCTTGTGTTTGCGGCCTATTGATTTTGTCGCTGGGGAAAAGTTGTTTTCAAGCAGAAATCTCAATGAAATCATTCTGGCGATTTACGGATGGTCGTTACCAGTTGAACTAGTAATATGAAATCCCACAAAATCAAACCACTATACTGTATTTACAAGCGACATGCAAGCTCTAGACATAAAAATTCAAGTATATATTCATCCGTTGTATACAAGCTAAAGTTATAAACGTATCGTTCGCTTTAATTCACCGAAAGTCAAGATTCGAGAAAAAAAATAGTACTTCACAGTTGACATATTCAGTTTTATCCGCTACCATTATTCCAGATGAGTTCCAGTTCACTCAAGAGAAAACGCATCAAAGAAAGCACTGGGACTAGCCGGAATTTCCACTTGAGAAGTTAGATCATAAATTAGAAAAAGAAGTGTGTGCTCAATGAATCATTTCTACATCAATCTTATTTCTTATTCTAAACATTAATAATATTTAAAACATTTTATGAATCACGAATTGATTATATTACTTGCAGAAATTGCTTCATTTAGCTATATTTAAAATAGGGTTCTGACAAGGTCCTTATCGGAATTTTTATACTCAATAAAAATACCGCAATTGTTATAAATAATGATCTAAATCTTGTTTTTAATATAAAACCAACAATTTACACAACGACGTGATTCAATGTTCATGCTTGAACGAATGTTAACGTACTTTACAATTCGATTCACCACAGCGTAACATATCCGAGTGCAGGAAGGTTGCATTCGAATCTCACTCGGAATTCCACAACTTTTGCATCATAAATTTTCAACAAATGCGCATATTTTACAAATACCGATATCGACATTTCGTGCAATCAGAAAAATCACTCAATTCTCTGTATTATAAATAACCCTTTGGGCTATTTTAATGAAAATAGTTCCTTAAATTAGTTTATTCAAAAAATAGTGTTCCAACTTTCGGAAGCTGATCATTATTATATATATATATATATATA
>UCOK01000083.1:0-25390 GCA_900474325.1 Synergus umbraculus | reverse complement strand
TATATATATATATATATATATATATATACATTAGTCCCCCAAACTATTTTATTGCGTTTGTCCTCTAAGGGCCAATTTTTTCACCCCAAGACAAGATTTATCTCTCACATGGGCAGAAGCCATCAATCTGATCCCAGAATTAAGAAAAAGTCGTTCATTTTAAGGAAAATGAGACAAAGTCCCTCTTTTTCTTGTAAAGTAATTTCTAAAGTGTGTTAATATATAAATAATAAAGCGTGGATAAAAATTACAGCTCCACAAATTCTATATATAATCTATAAATACATATTTGGTATTTTTTTGAGAATTATAGACAGAAAATGGAGAATCTGGGCCATTTTCCCCATGTTAGCACTTCTTTAAAGTTCGAAACAGTCGATAAAAAGGACATTTTAAGAAGTGGGGGGGGAATAAGCCTAAAAGAGACTAAGCTCCACTCTTCGGTATTTTTATAGAACCGGGAAAGGATCCCTTTGACGCATAATATCATGGTTTATCGCCTTTTAAGCGTCGGGATGTAGAGGAAAGAGGAAAGCAGGCGTAGTCTTTCCAGGTGGCTCTCGTTACGAGGGGTAGGCACCCTCATTTCGAAGAAGCCTAACCACATATTTATGCGAACCAGGCTTTGCCTTGGATGCTGAGCCCTTCCGTCGTAAGACAAGCGCTCGTTTCCGTAGGTAGGCGCGATACGTTGCGCTATCGGCTTCCTCGTTAACTCCGGCGTAAGTTATTAATTACTACTGACTAACTAGCGTCCCAGCTGTGCCTCAGCATCTTCCTCATTCCTCTTCGCGAACCACGTTGCCACCAATCTTTCGAGGAACTTTCTCCCTAGATTTCCAACCCCTGTGTAATTTTATATTATAAAGAAAGAATGAGGTGGGATGGAAGGGGTGAATGATTGTTGAGAGGGAAGTAAGGGGTGAAGGGTCTAGAAATCAGAGCAGGAGAATGAGAAAATGAGGAAATTATACATTCGTGTAACTACTTGCAATTAGAGACTTTTAAAACGGAATGTTGGCGTTTTAAATTATAAAAATCGTTTTTCATCAATGGACATCTAATAAAAGGAGGGAATTATTGAAACGGAAAGAACAAATAAAGTTTGAAATGAAGAAAATGGAGAAAATTAGAAGGAAGGGAAAAAGGTGGGATGACGAGGGTGAGGAAGAATAGGAGAAAAGGGAGGGATGAGATGGAAAAGGAGATAGGGACGGTGCGGAGAAAGAAGGGATGAGGTGGAAAAGAGGAAAAGGAGAGCAACGGGGGTGGGGAAGAGAATGTAGCGAGAGGGACGAAAGCAGTAACTCACGCCCCCGAGAGGATTACCTACCTTGCCAAGGCTGGAGGAGGGTACCCAAGTTGAGCTACGAGTTTGCTGCGTAGCTACGCGTTTCTCATACCGAATGTCTCCGGCTCCCAGCAAACAGGGGTTTGTTGCGGGAAGGAAGGTACCTTCCTCCTGTGCCCGGAACTCACGCCCGTGGGGACATCCAGGCTCTTTGCTAGAAGCTAGAAACTTACGACATGCGAACGAGTTTTGGTCCCCAAGCAATAAGGGTGCTCTCTCCTTGGAAGCGCGAGGAAATTATCGCAATTACGTCGGCGACCTGCTCCCTTCATTCTGATGGTCATGGGCTGCACGAAACGACCCAACTCGCATGGACAAATTCTTTAATAAGGCACTTTGCTTCCAGAGGAAGATCCGAAGATCTCGTTTCAGCTCCTAAATGAAACCATTGTAAATCAAGTAGAAAAATTGTAAATATTATAGAATAAATGTTAGTTTTGGAAATGAACAGAGATCTTTCTCTGCAGATTTTTTTAAACTGATTTAAACAGATTTCTCGGTCTTTCCTCCTTTTTGAATCGATCGACTTGATTAATGCAGGATAAACAATGAGCCGACTGGATGACAGAACTTTGAGAAAACTGGTCGACTTTCATGTTGGCTCGCGCGAGTTTGCTGAACAGAAGCGAATGCTTGGACGTGTTCGGGCCATAAAAGGGGAGAGTTCCGCTGCCAAGTCTAATAAGAGGATCCAATACGTTGATTGCTGCTGGGGATTTGCCCGTATAAGTTCGCTCTCGCGGTTCGCAAAACACGATGCCAAGCCTGCCATTCTCCTCCTACCACTTCTTCTACAACTACCCATTCTCCGAGTTGAAGTGCACACAAACGGAAGCCGCATCATACTATAGGTTATCCTTAGACACGAGAGAGCCAATCAAATCAAAGTAAGTGAATTGGCCCGGAGCGTGAAGGACCTCTTGGGATTTGCGGTAAAATACTTCCACTGGATTTAGGCTTACCCCGTCGACTTCGCCCTTAGCACGTTCCATAGTTTTTGTTTGAAGATCAGTAAGCGCTGCGTCATCCCCCAGTGCTGTAAATCTCGCGATCGCCGCAGCTCTAAGTTTCTTGCTGCGCCAATTTGCTTTGTCCTAAGTCCAGTCTAGACTAGGGACCAAGATTATAATTTATTGATGACATATTCAATTTGCGATTGGCGATGGAAAATTTTCTTCTAATCTGGGTCGGGACCATTTCAAAATTAACCGCACAAATCACAAAAATAAAATAAAAATACCCTATAAATATATATAAGAGATATATAATACAGTGCAATATATTTTTCTTCATAAGCAAGTAAGCAACTCCCACCCCCTGTTATCCAATTTCCTTTCTTTCCATCTGTTTATCTCTCTGCCGATTATTCTCCCCCGAATTCTGTTTCGCGAATTCAGCATAAAGTTCGTCCGCCCTCTCGATTAAAGATCCACGCACGCTTCTTATTTTTCCAGGTCGTAGGTTTTCATTCCCCCAAAAGTAACTCGGTTTCTTGAATGATGAGGACTGTGGGGTGGAGGGGAAGAGAGTAGAAGAAGGTAAATCCAGAGGGTCGCGGGACTGTCACATTTTCTACTTTGCGGAGACGTATGAGGGCGGCTTAATTGGGGGAACCCCCTCTTTTATTTATAAGTTCGGCAGTCTATCGTAGAACCAACCCTCAGTCTTCTCCGAGGGGTGAAAGGGAAGAGGGCACCCGGGCTGCGTGACAAATAACCCTTATAAACGCCGCGTCATAACTCCCGCCCCCAAAACCACCCTCGCGAATATGACAACCTGGAATGAGAATCGCGGGGGAGAGAATGGGGCTGGGTTTGGGGGTTGGGGGTGAGCTAGGAGGCCGGGTGGCCGGTCGGGCGCCGAGCCACTTGATTACGCGGCGATGATAAACATGACGCTGATATGAACTCTCTCTGTTTCGTGTGGAAGCCACGCGCGTTTCTGCACATACCGAGCGATTCTGTGCTCTGTGCCAATAATAGATCGTTGTAGATACCATTGTAAATATGACGCGTTTATTGGAGGGTGATTCGTATTGCTGAACTTCGGTCTCTCTTCCGCTTCTGTGCGTCCGTTTTGTATGTTGCCACAATCTAGAACACTTTTTTTTCTGTTGATTGCGCAGCCTGCAATAACCGCTCTATTTTATTCGAGTTGTTTTACAGTTTCGAGGGGTACATTACTTCTGCAATCGCTGCGCAGATTATTGCAGTCATTACTATATTTATGGCCGTCATTATAATACAGGATTGTAGTATGTATTGCAATTATTACCAGATGTATAGCAACCATTACTATATGTATAGCAATCATTACTGAATGTATAGCAATCATTACCATATGTATAGTAATCATTACGATACGTATTGTAATTATTACGATATAACTATTAAAGAATCCCATTTTTATATAATTGGTTCCTTTTCCTTTCAAGCAGATTTGAGAAAATTGAAGAAATGATTTCTGATTGCAGCAATAATTCGAAGAGCAATTGCAGATTTGCGATCATGCGTTGAAGGGTGAAATTAATTGTTTTAAGGGCTCTTGTAGCGTTTACGAGTCGTTTGATGAAGGATATCGGTTAAAGCTTGGGGTGTTTGGAATCAGAGAGCGATGGTGTCATGGATGTTGGTTGTTTTATGTAGGTCGCGACACGTAGGAAGCCAAAACCGAAGGGGTAGAAGGCAGTATGTGCCTCGCCATGCGAGGGCTGTTCTGTAATCTATATATATACTGGGGTTTGCCGGTGGAGGCGAAACGGGGGTTTTACGAGGCAGTAACGGCCGATAAGGTGAGCTTGCGCCACCGGTGGGGCTTATTCCACTACTGCACCCAAGTGGCTGTTCAACGGGTACCTCTGCACTCGCTACGACTCTACTACACTTTATTTAAAACCATTTACACGTCCGTACAACTCGCAAACGCCAAAGATTTTCCACACTCTCTTAACATCAATTGCCCTACGAGAATTCACTTCACTCTATATCTTAAGTTTTTCATTCACTGAGCTTTAGAATGTTTTTTACGGTTCTGAAAGTGACTTGCAACTTGTGCTTTCGGTGAACAAATTTACACTTATTATGTTTTCATGATTATACAGATTAACTGATTCTTTGAATGGACTCTGCACCTCTCCTTGTCGGGGATTATTATTAGTATAGTACTCGCTACAATACGGATTGTAGTGATTGAAATAAGTATTGTAAAAACTATAATACAGGTTTAAATGTTATATATATTCTATAATGTTATATTCTATATTTTTTATCTATGGGATCAATAATAGTGTGACATTTTTTGATTCAGGGAGGGAGGTTGGGGTTTTATGCAGCAATATGACGAATTATTCTTTGGAAGAGGGTTCCTTGCTACTGTAACGTAATTTGATGGAAAATGAGGGGGTTTTCGATAGCATGACATTTTTTGATAAAGGGGGAAGAGTTCTCTTTAGAGTGACGGTTTTTTATGAAGGGGGAGGGTGTCATTGATAGTTTGGGGATTTTTAATATAGGGGAGGGGGCCTCGGTAGTATTACCAGTTTCTACAAACATTAGTATGAAGATTGGTTTGAAGATGAGGTAACAATTTATTTATTGATGATTTTTTGATTTCAGGAGCGAATGGACTGCGCAGGCGCGGACGCCAAACCTACACGCGCTACCAAACGCTGGAGCTGGAGAAGGAATTTCACACGAATCACTACCTCACCAGGCGGAGGCGGATCGAAATGGCGCACGCGTTATGCCTGACGGAAAGACAGATAAAAATCTGGTTCCAGAATCGACGGATGAAGCTCAAGAAGGAGATCCAGGCGATTAAGGAGTTAAATGAACAGGAGAAACAAGCTCAGGCGCAAAAAGCAGCGGCGGCAGCGGCTGCGGCTGCGCATCAACAGCAAGGGGGAGGCGGAGGGGGTCCCGAGGGGGGTAACTAGGGGTACGCCCTGCACCGGAGCCCCCCTGATCACCCCACCGCCAACCCACATCATCCTCTGCTAGCACCACAATGTACACAGCTATATTAAGGTAGGAAGCACTCATTTTTTCTAGGAGATTCTAAAAGGGCCCAATAAAGTCATCCTCAGATTAATTATGATAATTTGCATTTTTATCTTTAATTTGGAAATCATGCTCTGAGGAGCTCGAGAGTTATTTGAACTGAATGGGAAAGATGGGGCTGGTTTTATTTTGGGTCCTTTTTTTGAGAGATTTTTTGGTTCAAAAAACATTTTAAGATCCCTAACTGGAATCAATGGGTTTTGGGGGAAAAATAATCAATAGATATATTATTTTGCGAATAAAAATGGCTCTTATTATTATGAGCAGTTTTAGGATTGAAACAACTCCTTTGGGACTCTTGCTCTTTTCTCTTTTATGGAAGCGATTGTAGCATCTGTTTAGTAATGGCGAAGCGATTCCCTACGATTTCTTTTCTTTTAATGTCTTATCACCCTTGCGTGGAAGAAAACAAGGAAGAAACTTCGTCACGGAGTGAATCTCTAGGGAATGGGGATAACTCAATGGATGCATGAGGAGCGAATCTAATTCTAGGCGGAAAGATAGAAAGTGAGCGCATGTTTTGCAAGCCGATAACAGTTAAACTGAAATGTTGGATAACAAAACTTGTCAAGATTGAAGATAGAAACTAATTTCGAACTAGTTTGTTCGAAACATTTTATTTTATCTGGCATAAAACAAATTAAAAGGTCGCACTATTTATCTCTCTTAACAAAAATACATAAAAGGGAAGCTTCTTCTTTTTTTAGATTTTCAACTCTAACTACCCTCTTTGGAATCTCACGAGCTCTTCGAAGCCTCGGAACGTTTCGCATTTAAAACCATCTTCGGGTAGCATATCTAATGAGGGTAAAACCGAGTACAAGCGTGCCTTCATAATTCGCTAAGTTATTCCATTTGCGTGCATTGTAGCTTCGTTAAACACGTACATCGTACACGAAGATGTTATGTACGATATACACGTTTCTATTGAAATGTTGAAAATTCACAAACTTTTCCCTCGCTAAATTTCAAAATCCCAAGGAAATAAGTTCAGGCGAGGACATACAATGCAGTCGACTTGTTTTATCCTAAAACATTAACATTTCTGGATAATTTAATTGACACGGCAGTAAATATCGCAAAACTAAGACAGACAATAAATTCACTTAACTCTTAACATGAGGCTGACATTGAAAACCCCGGGAGAAATGAGAACGTAAAAACTTGTAATGCTAAATTCGTCTCGATGGACGTTCTCGCGTCCCTTTCTTAATTGCCTAGTTTTTTTCACCCGGAATTCGAAAGAGAAAGTAGAAAGCGGGTTTCAGGTAAAAAAGTCGATGCCAATTTTCGTGTATTATCTTCTACGGCGATCCTCTGTGTAATTTGTATTTTAGTTCGTCTCCAAAAGAAGAATCGGACCCCTTGTGAGGCCCCAATGACAATATCGGCCGTAAAAAAAGGTTCACGCTTTTTCCTGACTTTCCCTGACTTTCCCTTCTTGTCGGAGCCTTTATGATCTCTTTTGCTTTATTGCTTATTATGTTTGGGGTTTCGGAAATATTCTTTGGACTGATAGAGGGCAAAAAAACGTCTCTTCCTCCGGCGTCGGAAGTGCAGGATGCACACAGATGTTTTCTGAAATAACGAGGGTCTCGAGAATTCGAGTGAAATAGAAAAAAAGTAGTAAAGAAAAAAAATATGAACGAGTCGGGTTCTGATTTGTGCTCATGCTTTGAACGTTGAAATAAGACTGCTTATTCACTTGTACCAACCCGCTCGTCCATTCTCGGCTTCGGAAGGCATCTGAAATACCAAATGTGTTGAAGGGTTAAATTTATTCAGCTTTCTACACCATTTATGGGGCGAACGAAATGGAAGTAGACGAAATAAGATGTTTCTTAATAGAAAGATAAATTTGGAACTTGAAATTATGTGTTTAATAACAGATGTGTTTAATTGGATTCGATGATGTTCATCAGATATGAGGATATTCAAATCTGGGTAAATGGAGGTGTTAAACTCACGAATGTATAATAAAGTTCTGAAAATGCAATCGAGATAAGGAAATTGTCGGGAGCAAATTGGCGGGAATAAAGTTCACACTTCTTAAATGCATAATGGAGTGTTTGCGATTATAAAAAATCGAGAATCGTTTCGAGCCATCTTAGATTCACAGGAGTCTGTTTATAAGATAAAGTTGAGAGAAAAAAAAAAGGAGAAACATGAAGCTGGGATGTAATTGCAGATAGAGTATATAAAATCGTCTGGTGAAATTAAATTTTGTCGCGTACGTGCGTAATTTTCAAACTAAATTGCGGTCGGAGTAGCCTTTTATAATCGTGTTGGACAGGTAATCGAGGATGTAGGCCTTTCCAAGTTAGGGGCTCATTCAGCTACCGCTTCACTGCTTCGCTGAATGCGGCATAACGAGCCACCGGTCAACAACTCGAACCGTATTCATTTTTAATGGTCACCATTCTCATTTATATGGTGACCAGGTAATATTATTAGCCGATTTGCGGAAGAAACGTAATGCCTCGCGGGCACGCGTTGCCGACCCGCCGGCAAAAGTAAAACAAACTTATGCAATTGTGAGAAGTGCCATTTCAGTTTGATGAGAGTGGAACGAGTTTCTGATTTAATTTTACGACTCGACAAGTAACAATTTGTTGGTTTTTAAGATGCCGGAGTTATTTAGGATCTCAGATCTCTCATGGAAATGTCAGACTCTGCACCATTTACTTCTCTGATGTGTGATGAAATGGTCTTTTTCATGATTTACGATCTGCTTTTTGTTATTCTGTGGGAATGGACATATTTTATGTCGTCATATATTTGAGAAAATTTTTATCGCACGAAATTTCTAATAGGAAATTCTTTTGAGTACTTCAGGAACGCATTAAACACGGAATCAAATTTATATATTCATACAAGCTTAAATCTTTAATCGTGACATTAAAAATTAAGAAATGCGACTTAAAAAATGCTGAGACCGTCGCTATTCTTGAGAATAAGCAACTCGACTGAATTTCCCAGTAAATATTTAAACCCAAGCTTTTTCTCGTGGGACCGCCATCCGTGAACCTTTTTCAGGTCGCATCCATTAATAATTCATTCCACAGATATTCAAGCGACGTCTGTTCCGTGCGAGTTTTTGATTTACTACGAAAAAGAGAGGTAACCCAGGCCATTGTATTCAGAGGAGCGTAATTTAATCCTCAGTAAAAAGTAAAAAGTACGACTGTAAATTTTGCGATCAGCGAAGAGAGTGAGTGTCCGGAAGAAAAAGGCAGTAGTAATAGATTTGTGTAGTCCCGACGTATCAATTAACGTCTCTGCACAATGTGGGGCTAAATCAGTCGACACAGTGATAAAAGTCCTCGCAAAGATTTGTGACCAAACTATTTCATGGACTCAAGCTCAAGTTATGGAGTGGTAGTGCCATCTAGCGGCATTAACGACGTTCACTTTAGTTATGGCTGCTCACCCCACTTAAGTGTTGTGGGCGTGGTTCGGGGCGGGGAATTTATTCCAGGGCTGGTTCTTCTTAACGATACAACCCTATTTACTTATTTACTCATTATTCTTTTAGCTAAAATATTCCTCAATCCTTGCTTCTACTTCCCTTATAAAAAAATCCCGATTTTCTGCGATTTTTCGAGCCAGAGTTACGAATCTAGCGTTTCCCGGGTAAAATGAGTGTATTACTACGCGGCACTATTTTAAGGTTGACATTAAGGTCGGGAGGTGGCAGTAGTTTCGGTGAGTAATGAGCGGCCGGTATGGAGTCGAACTGCCTTGCCGACAGTCGATTGGTAAATCGCTTAATTCTGAGCTATTCATCCCTGAGTCTACCCACTAAGCACCTCGTAGCTTGGTAGTTCAATGATCGTCCGTAATGCGCTTTATGGTTTGTTTTTATCGACTCTTCCGGCCTCTCACATACCTGTGCGATGGTGTGTGTGGGGGGGACGTCCTCAGCCTTATTACTCACAGTGGCGTAGCCTCCACCTATTTCCGAGCCACTCCAAAAGTTTCGCATCTTCTCTAAAGATAAAAGTCATTTATTTTAATCAACAAACTACTTATAATTATTTATTACTTTACAGTAATCATTCTCTCTGAACCGAAGAATTATTTCCTCAAATCTATTCTTTCTTCTGAAAAATGTTTGTGTGAAACTTTTAGCAAAGTTAGATACGCCATTGTGCCCTCACACATTCTGACACAAAATTCTCGATCAAACAGACTCACCCATACATTTTTATTTGCGGAACTCGCTCACATTTTCCCACTCAACGAATTCAAGCTCTATCGGTCTATAATCCAATAACGCATACTTGCAGAATCAAAATAAAACAGTGGCGGTGAGGCGTAATTTTATTGGCGCCATAAAGCTCGTGATTTTGAATGGATCGATGCCGTCGGCCTCTCGTCAAACGTAGGTCGGGGATCTTTATCGGCTGTAAAGGAAGACATTTACGATCCATAAAGACGTTCGTAGCCAAGAGTAGTTCCACCCCCCTCTCACACCCACTACAACCATTACCCCTTCCATGGGACTTTCAAGGGCGGCCACTGGCACGCGTCCGCCCGCTTCGAGATTTACAGGTTACGCTCCCGGTAACACCTCGTAAACTTGGCTTAACGACTTTAACCGGGCCTAACTGCTTCCTTCCTGCAATCAAACCATGACCTCACTCAACCTAGGAGTCTAAAAAAATAACACTTCAAAATATCGCAGGGAGGCTTCTGCTTTGGAGAGTTTTAGTTTACGAGCCTTCAATATACAGCTGTTCACTGACCCGGTTATGTTTATTACCTCAAGATTAAAGACTTATTCTAAAGGAAGTTAGAAGTGGTATTTAGTACAGTAGTTTTATTTTTTCATTTTTTTATCTGTTTTATTTTGTCAACATCTAGAATCGGTCAATATTCATTAAGCAACTTTGAATATATGATAACAACAGATAGAGGTCAGTAACAATTTATTAGAACAATGGTTAATAACAACTTACAGCAGGGATCGAGAACAATAAAAAAGTATAGAAATCGGAAAATAGAATCCTTAGAAACGATCAGTAAGAACTTTTAGCGACGGACAATGACATATCTATGCAATAGTCAATAACAACACTTAACAATGGTTAAAATTATGTAAAATTAACCATGGACAATAACAACCCCTAGCACATGTCAAGGACAACATTTAGTAATACTTAACAATCTGAAACAATGGACAATATAACATTTATCTGTAAAATCGCTACTATTTATTCCTAGGGGGTTGTTCTTGTTGTATTTTCCTAGAAGATTCCATTGTTGATTGTTGCTGAAGTTCATTATTGTTATTTATATCTAAGGGGTTTTTTTACCAATACTAAGGGTTGTTATTGTCCATTTCTATATTGTTGACCATAACTATTCTACTCTATTGAAAACCGTTACGTTATAATTTATTTCATAACATATAGTTACTATTCCCCCCTTCAATTCCCAAATTTCTCTATAAAAAGCCTAATTACAATAATCCCTAATTTTCCTAATCATGGGTGCTGCCAAGAGCGCTTCAATTTGATATCTCCTTCACATATTTTACAGTGCATACAAGCTGGCTCCCGCTTCATGAAATACGCTAACTGCTTTATGATTTGTTTCGATTACACTTCATTACCGTTTCACGCCTTTCATTATACGTAACGACTGACAGTAAATCTCGGCGCTGATTTTATCACGACGTTTATGAGCGTCATTATTAGGTGGTACAGCTTTTAAACCGTCGTAAAGTCTACGCCTTTGCGATCTGCCTCGTCTCGCCTCTGAGGGGTACAAGAAAGTCGCTATTGGAATGGGAGGGGGGGTTAAGAGAGGGGCACACTTTAGGATATATGGTAGGGAGGCTAAGAACTTGAATCACTAACCGCCAGATTGCGCCCATATGAACGCTTGTATTAATACAGCTCAAATTACTAAAAACTCCATTTTATTCTAAAAATTGATATTTTATTACAATTATTATTTTTGTCGCTGCTGTATATTAATTATATTAATTTATTATATTGATTATAAGAACAAGAAATTTAAATTCTAAAAGCGACCATTTTCATTTCTGTAGATTTTTAAAAGAAAGTAAACTTTCTGTAATTCATACTGATTTCCTAGCAATTTAATTAGATTCATTTAAATTTATAAACTTATAATAATATTGTAATAATAATATTGATTATTATTGATTATTGATATAATAATATTGATTCCAACATGAGTTATCTTATATTTAAACTAAATTTTAAAATTTTTAATTCAGAATTTAAGATCGCTAAAGAAAATGAGCACTAGCGTTAGTAAAAATTACGATCAATAAAATTTTCTATTCCTCTTTCAATTCCTAACTTCCCTAACAAAAGTTTCTCCTTTTTTTTTAACATCAGTCTCAACGAACATACTTAAATCCAGGAAAGTGCAGAGAGCTCTCTTTTCGTTTCCGCATATTCTCTAACCCCCTGCTCTGTGGCTCTAGGATCGCGAAATTCGCAAAATCAGGTTTCGCGTCGCGAGATTAGCATTTGAAAGTGACTATAGTGCCCCGTCTAGCGGCGCCATTGGTCCACATTTACATCACAATGAGGGGCCACGGTCTAAAAACTCCCAGAATCCCTGGGCTTCGTGAACGAACCGAGGAAGAGGGAAAGAGAGAAAGAGAGAGAAGCATGAAAGTTTTTGGTCGGGGGTTGAGGGGTAAAAAGAGAAGTGGAAAGGGGAGAAAAGGAAGAAAAGCTGAGAGTGGTTACACCGTCTCCTTTTCTCCCAGTGGGACGAGACGGTACGGGATAGGGTCGTGCAACGGGCCGGGATGCAACGAGGAGAACTGGCTAGAAGCTCCCAACACAAAACCTAAGGTCTCATTTTTTTTTTTCTTCCTCTTTTCGGGACTCAACTAGCCAGAGCCTAGCATACGCTCTCCCGTCGGGTAAGATATTTCTACACACACGCCTCGAGCCATTCCAGTCGCGGCTCCGTGGCGATTGCGGCGTTGCCAAATTATCTTACGTGACCACTTAATATATTTTGCCATGGCCAATAATTCACTACACTCTTTAAACTGACCTCAAAGTCAAATCTTTTGTAAAAGATTCGAGTAAAAGTCTCGAAAAATTACAATAAAGTCGTGACTGAAGTTTGCTTACGAAGACTGTTTGGGAATTTAAAACTCTAAACGAATTTTGGGCAAAATCTTTATAATTTCATATCAGATGATCATAATTCAATATTTAAATTGGTGTTGGTTGGGATATGAGCGTTTTGCGAAAGATAAAAGGAGTTATTCCTCATTTACGAGCATTCAGTGCTCAACGCGTGGGTAATTACGTTCGATAGTGTAATCCGTCTGTCTGCGCGGCAAAGAAGTATAAAGTAAGCGCGATGTGAGTCACATTATCCATTAAAACATTTCCACTTTTCAGGATCATTTATTTATGCCCGCCACCCAGGAGCTCACTAGACTAAAGTGACACGAGTAAAATGTTCCTCGACTTCTCTCTGTACTCAATAAATATCGCTTGTTCAATTTATTACTCCGCTACTTAGTTGCCTTCGCACAATTAACCCGCAAAACTATGCCATTCATGTAATACCAAAGAATTTTCGAGTGGAAACTTATCTTCTTAATCTACTTGTTTAAAATTCTTTATAATTCTTCAAACTCCTTGGAAATATTCTAAAATCTATTAAATTCAATTAATCAAATTCTTACTAACTCAGATATTACTCAGCACCCTGAAAATATTTCCTCGCTGGAAGATTTTCCTAAAAATAAAAATTTTTCGCATGTCACTCATACCGAAAATTTTCCCCGGGAGGAAACTTGATAAACCTCGTTTTTTTCGAGGAAGTCATCGAAGGATCCGCTCGTATGAGAAACGACGCAATCGGCGATCGCCACGAAATTTAATCCTTCCCTAGGGGCATAAAGCTGGATACACCTACCACAGAATGTATAGAGAGGGCAGAGAGTAAAGAAGCGCAGCCGATGAAGAAATTGGGTTCCTTGCGCGAAGACAGGGCGGAAGAGAAATAAAGACGTTGGGTACCGTCAAAGTGGAGCGCACCTATATATAGTTTATACGCAAGTTGCGCTCGCTCGGTCACGGGTAATGGTTTTACGAGCGTCAAGGGTGATATAAAGAAAATGAAAAACACCAGTGCTGCCAACATGCACGGCCTCAGCGTATAACTAACTACGTTGTCCCCTCTTCCAGCTTCTACTTCTTCCTCTTAAGTTATATAGAGCCAGGAAGGACCAACTTCCCCCCACCCCCTTCCACCCCCTAGCCCCTTGCTGCCCCAGGCCCGAGGCGACTCCCCGCGGAGTGTATCACAATTAGCTCGTGAACCCTCCCTCACATCCACACCCACACCCACCTCAGCACCCTACACAGCGACCACCTCGTGAAAACTTTAGAGAGCTTATTTCAATATTATGGAGAAATAAGTAGGGCTATATACTGAAGACAGATTTTCCTGCGAATTTAGATTATTTTGACATTTTTCTAGGGAGTTTAGGGATTTTGAGAAATTTTAATCGGATTTTTGACGAATTTTATGTGATTTTAAAGTTCTGTAGAATTAATACTATTAATAATATGAATATTTTTATATTCATTGGAATAGAAATATTTTTTAAAAATTATTCCACAGTTTCCAAACAAAATTATTTATATACTTGCAGAAATTTACCCAGCAGCATTGTCTGAAATTTTAAGAGATTTCTTAAAATTTAAAAGAATTTTAAAGGAACTTTAGATTGCAAAAGATTTTAAGAGCCGATTCCAACAACTGTGATTAAATTTTAATCCTTGATTAAATCCTTGATTTGCATACGAAAAGTATTGATTAATTTAAGTTAATCAAGGATTAAAATTTAATCACAGTTGGTGGAATCGGCCCTAAGTAATATTGGGGACTTTTTCTGGATTTCAAGAATTTTTTTCAAATTGGGATTTCCAGAAATACATATTGTAGGATCTTATGAGATTTCGTGTCATTTTCAAGAATTTAAGAATCTTAAAGAAATTTGAAGAGACTTCAAGAGCTTTTAAGGGATTTTATGAGATTTCATGATATTTTAAGAGATTTTAAAGAACTCAATGGAATTTAAAAATATTTAAGACGATTTTAAGAAATTTAAAGATGATTTAAAAAATTTCAAATCACTTTAAAATATTTTATGGGATTTCATTTCATTTCGTCTATATTAGAATAAATTCCTTGAAATTCTTTAAAGTTACTTAAAATCTGATTAAATTCCTTAAATTAAAATGTCTTCCTTAAATCATTTTAAACTTTTTTCAAAATCCTTTGAAGTTCCTTATAGAATTAAATGAAATTCTTTAAAATATCTTGGAATTCCTTTGTCACTTAAAATCTCTTAAAATCCCAGTTAATTCCGGGTTTTCTGCTAGTAAGTAAATAAAAATAAAAAATATTGTTTGGAATTCTTGTACTTTGATATTCTTAAGTATGAAAAATATGATTAACTATGATAAATATGATAATTATGAAAAATTAAAAAATTAATTAGTAAGATTTAACTAATTCAGATTGAGGGAGTATAAAATATTTTCATACAATGTTTTCAGTCATTTATATATAATTCATTCTCATAAACGAACAGTAAGTAATGTTATTCACCATAAAATTGTAGTGTCCAGAAGAAATCTCCGCTTTTCACCTAGGATAAATCCAGAAAAAGTCGCAAATTATACTTTAAAATGATGTTTATCCATAAAAATGTAATTACTCACTTAAAGTTACGTTTTTTGCAAAAAAGTTGATTTCAAGCTAGAATAAAAATTTAAAAAAGGTAACGCCGTGGAACACGTGCATCCGTCGACTTGGGTGGCTCGTTAACCACATTGCGTGATATTCTCAGTTTAAAAAACATTTATTCCTCGTAGAAGTGGTACACGATGCGTGAAAGTGTATTTTGTATACGATCGTCGTATTTTGCTAGCAAGTACTTTACATTTTGATGTGAAAGACTCCCTCGCGAAAACCCTCCTCGAATAATACGCAAATTTCTCTCTGATGTGTTCGACTACGATGAATCGTTAAGAGCTTTCGAAAATATTGCCCACTTTATGTTAGAGGTGAAGAAAAAACGGATTTTTTCAGATGCAAGACGATGAAGGTGACAGGTCTCTTGATCATCGAAGCAAGTGTTATTTGTCTTGAGAATTTATCGACCTGCGGAACCAAGGTCGACTTGCAAGGATGAAATAAAAGTAAAAACAGATGTAGCCGGCGACTTTATTTGCATGCCACAAAGATCATCGGGGAGAAGATTAAACGCCTCTTCGCTTTTCAGAGAGGGGATTTTAATAGTTCAAACAACGGTCTAAAATGTAAAAAAAAAAACAAATGTAAAGTTTATCTACATCAAGATCGAATTAGAATTGCTTCTATCCCCATCTTTTTTATTATATCTTATATTAAATTCCATACATCTCAAAACCTGAAGCCGTACTTATGGCAGCCTTAAAGAATAATCCTGAATTAGCATAAAACTCGTATTTATTTTCCTTTCTTTCGCAATGATACAAAAAAGAAAAATGTGAGTATCAGATCCTTTCACGCATCGAGGAAACTTTTTTCCACGGAATAGAATAGTGTCGATAGCAGAGTATCTCGAAGCTCCTCGAAGGCGCGCAAACCTCAAGGGTACCGAGCGCGATGCGTACAGATAAGTCTGAACTGACTCGGTCTAGCGCGTTCACCGACGCGGTGTCTTTTTTGTGTAGCACCCCTTATTGCTCTCTTCTCTCTCCCTCCACTCTCCCTCCCTCTTCAAGGGTGATTCATCATCCGTGTCTTCTCTCTGCCCCTCTTTTCTCTCTTCCTCTCCTTTATCTCTTCCCAGCGAGCTTCCCAGTGTTCCAATGTTCCCAAGTCCCGTACACTTGGTACTTATACACTACACGTTTTCTACTCCCACAACATGTCGACGCTGAAACCATCTTTTGACTTAGGGACAGCTATATGTACCAAGATCCACAAAAATTCAATTTTTCATTCCAAAATTCAAGGATTTTATTTTAAAGATGAAACAATTGACAGGAGTCAGAAACAAGAAGGATATCTCTGAAAGAATGATGACTATGTATGATTAGACGATTGTGTGAGTGCGTATTGTATTGTATCTTGAGTATACGATAGGCTACAAGTATGAGAGAAGTATAAAGATTCCTATACGACAGCCTTGCTGTGAAATATCTATGGCAATGCATCACTCGGCGATATCACTGCATGAAGAGATATACAGTAATATTTTCCGTGGACGCTAACGTCGGCGAGCAACGCCGTGTAAGCGCTGCGGGGGCACCTCGATCCGCGCCAAGCCCTTCTTCTTTTACTCCGGATGTACCTCGTCGTTGCTTCCTCCAGCGACGCTTCGCCGAGCCAATCCGCCTCTCCTCTCGAAATCCTACGAGACAGATGAAATTTCGAGCACACCCAGAGATTCTGCGATTTGGGACCTGTGCCAGGAACCCTACTTTAGGTTTTATTTTACGGGGGTTTGTCAAGTTACAGCTGCATAGGCATATAGACTCATAGACTCCTCATTTCGAGATTAATGAGATTTCATTATGTTTTATATTTTTAAGGTATTTCAAAAGATTTCCTTGGAAATATATATATGTATTTCTGACTGGGTTCAAAGTTCTCAAACATTACCCAAATTAAAAACGAAAATCTTGAAAATAAACTCATCTAGTCAACAAATCTACATATTTAAAAGCCTTTCAGGAAACAGAGCCGAAGATGAATTCCTCATTCTTATCTCTATTTCTTCGATCCGAGTAATTTTCCAAATAAGCAAAGCCCGACATTCGTGGGCAGTCGGCAACATGTTTTATGTTTTATGTTTTTTCCCACGTTCGAATACAGGATTCTTTAGATTTGGGGTCTGTAGATCCAGGTCGAGAGTGTAAGGTAGAAAAAGAGAGACAGAGACAGAGAGAGAAAGAAAGAAGTGTATATCTCTCTCATCGGTCCCAATCTGGGCCTAAGACCCAAATTTTCTGGCTAGGACCTGCTGGTATGGTCCAGAAAGGTGAGATTCCGGAAATTCGATCATGGCTCTCGGAGCATCGTAGAATGTAGTAGGTAAAGGTGGGTGGGGTATGGGTAAAGTTGCAGGGGCGGAGGCGCGGGGAGGCGTTCCAAAGGCACCCTGCATGGGGTAGGTTGCAGCTCACGCGACACCAGAGCCATCTATATCCCGGGAGATTTATGGCCTCTGGCTGCAGCGGCTGTGCTCGAAGCAACTACACACCACAGTATCGTTGGGTGTTGGTTTGGTGCTGCCCCCTGTTGAGAGAGCGCGTTGTTGCCCCGCAGGGGTTACGCGCAATTCGCGCTCTTGCCCCCCTCGCTGATAAAAAAGTCCGACTCGATCTCAATCCGATCCCCTTGACCAGCTTGTCGCCTTTATTTCTTCCCTTTGCTACGCTTCTTCCAGATTTTATCTCTTCGACAAATTCATCATTCCTCTGTTTAAATTTATAGAGTGACTTTTATCATTCTTTTATTTTGAAAATTGATGACGTTTTGCCTTCACTGGAAACTGAACTAGATTATTAGAGAACCATAATGAAAAGAATGAGTATTTTTTCCGAAACTATATCTATTAATATTAATTATTTGATTCCAGTTATATACTGAATTGAATTTGTTGTAGACTCAATTTAGGAAGATCGAAGAGTCTGCTTTGTAAATTCCCAAAGTTTGCAAGTGTTTTGAAAAAAAGACTGGACTTAAAAGGCAAAAGGAAGTGAAGTTAACTTGGATCGGAGGTATCGGGGTCGACTTTGTCGATGCTGGTTCAGCTTCTTCTCTAATGGGATAAATGCACATGGTGCCTTGTCCAGTACATGCACGTTGAACCAAGTTTTCAGGGTGTTCGTAACAGAAATACGTACCGATAGTTCGCACTTGAAGCAAAAGGGTAGTTGCAGGGAATTTGGGGTTGTCGGAGGGACGAAGAAGAAGAGAGCTGCTATTGCCAATCTCGCCATCCGCCTTTCCAACCCCTTCGGGGGATTTTCACCCTCTCGTTCTTCCCATAATTTCTTCTCTTTCTCTTCTATTTTTTTTGCCTTATCTGCTCCTCTCCTTCTGTATTTCCTTCTCTCATTACATCTCGTATTTCGTATTTCTTTTCACTTTTTCTTTCTCTCTATATCTTTTACTCTTTTTCTCCCTTTCTCCTTTCCTGTTTTTTTCATTTTTTCCTTTTTTCATTTTCTCTTTTTCTCAGCGTCTCTCTCCTTTTTTCGAGAGACTCTCACGTGGCGTGGCGCGCCAAACGGACCGCGACCAAATATCCTCTCGAAAGTAGAGATACCATTACTCATCCTTAGAGAGAAACGCGAAAAAGTTGTTTGTCCTGCATCTCTTGGTCGCCGGAGCGAAAGAGGGATAGAAAAGATTTCGAACTCTTGGCAGACCCGGCCCATTTTTACAGCCGCTGTATATGTATATATAAGTACGAATGTATATTTTTCTCTCGCTTTTTATCCGCCAGTCTACTCTTTTCACTGTATGCAATGACGATTCACGTACGTTATACATGCAGGAGTTTATGCACTGCTAGCTCCTATTTCTACACTCCTCCATCCTTAACGGCTTGCGCGGACTTTACGCTCCTTTTCTGAATTGCAATAACGACGCAGTTCTACTTTATTATCAATTGAAGCTTCTCCACAGATTCATCTTGTCCTCCGCGAATCTCCACCAAAAGATTAATAATCATAATTAACATAATAATAAATAATATAATAATAAATAATAATAATATTAATAAGTAATAGTAATAATCATAATCTTGTAATAATCTTATAATAAGCTTTCAAAAAGTTTCATTTAGGTCCTATGAAAGAAATAATAATAGGAATGAGGAAGAGTTCATTGACACGATCATAGTTCGTCTTTTGAAATCGAATCGCCAGTCGAATTTTCTGAATGGCCCCCTCGACGCAAACAGCCATTCGCACTCGCCGAAAAAGCTGCAGGGGTTGCTGAGAGAGGGTGAGATCGCTAGTGGGGACTACTATAAGGGGTACGGAAATGGTACGAGCACTGGTGTCTACCTCTACCTATGCTTCGTACTCCGACCCATCCCCCATCCCCCAACCCCTGATGCGGCCAGTTTACGAGCAACCTGTGGTAACGAGAACGATAGATAATAACCGCTTCGTTGTGAACCCCACCTACCCTTCTTCTCAACAACCATTCACACGTACATCAACTTTCGTTACTTTTTTTCCATGAAAATCCCTCAACCATTTTATAAAATCACATTCAATATAATCCCAAGAGATTTTTTTCAAGATTTTACGAGATAGTTGTAATATTAAAATAAAATGTAATTTACTAATATGTAAATTAATAATATGTAATTTATGGCTAATATAATGTAGAATTTGAGTTCAATTTTTTATTATTTTTTTCAAGACGTGATACCTCCCCCTATTTCCAATAATCCAGACAAACGCCAAATCCTGAAGCCCTTTTTTCTAACATCCTCTTTCCAAATATGGAAATCAAGAGTAAATATTTGAAAACCCTTTGTTTACTAGAAATAATTTATGTTTGCCACCTACGTGACTTTTGGGAACGAAACGCCTGTGCAAACAAGACGACAAACAGATTTACCTAATTAAAGATGTCCACGCAGCGGAAAGTTAAGCGTGGAGACGTCGAGTTTTCCACCATCTTTTGAACAAGTTTCGTATAGGTATTAGGTATAGATGTGGGTGCTCTTTATAGATGCGAATGGCTGTTTGTTCAGGCTCACTTTTCGTTTGCGTCACGGTTTGCTTTTCAGCCTAGGACGCACTTTGCTACTGGTGATTCTCTTTAATCTTCAGTCTTTACTGTTTACACATTACTCTTTACTCTTTACTCTTTACTCTTTAGACTTTACTTCGCCTTGCCACGGGACGCGCGCGACCTACAGATTCGTACTATGCGGACCAGCGTTCTCCTTCGAACATTTATCAGGATTTTCAAAGGAGCTAGACTTTTTAAGCCGCAATAAATTCCCTTCTGGGTGAGGGCGTCGCTCTCTTCGAGAAAAGCAATGGCGCTTGTTACGATTCCAAATAACAAGGGGGAAAGGATTTTGAGATTTAAAAAAGCTTCCTAATGTTTTTCGATTCATAAAATCGGCGGAATTGAAAAGCTCGGATTTTAAATCTTATAATTCCGTTGTTCTCAATGTTAAAATTGTTGGAATTAAGAAAAAAACAATTGTACAACTATTTCAATACTTTTATTAATATTATAATCATGAAAATCTTCGATATCCCTTCAGATTCTTTTAAATTTCTGAAAAAACCCAGAAACATTTTAAAATCCCTTAAAAATCAATAAAAACCATTAAAATCATAAATGTCTTCAAACCCAAGTTAAAATTCGAAAGAATCTCTTTAATAAAAATTCCTAAAAACCTCTTGGAATTTCTTGACATTTAAAATCTCTTAAAATCCTTATTTTTATAAAATTTCATGAAATCTTTAAAAATTCTACGAAAATCTTTTTAAAATCTTATATGTATAGAAATTCTTTTGAAATCACTCAATAAAATTACCTAACAAATTAAAAAATTCTTTAAACCTCATAAAATATTTTAAAACTTATAAAAATCTAGATTTTTAAACAAATAGTTAAATCTTTGTCTCAAAATGAGACAAAAAGTTCTCAAAAAGAGACAAAAATTTTTCAAAATGAGACAAGTGTTTTTGTGTCTTTTGAAATCTTTTAAAATTCTTGAAAACCTCTAAAAATTCCCAGAAACTTCTTGAAATTTTATCACAACATCTAAAATTCTTTAAAGTTCTTTACAATTCTCTGAAATCTTTTGAAACCTCTTACAATTCCTCGAAACTTCACAAGATTTAAAATCCCTTAAAATCTCTTAAAATTCGTGAAAACCTTTTAAAATTCACAGAAACTTCATAAATTCTTTGAATATTACGATAATATTTCCTATACCGCCTTTAAAATTCATTAAAATTATTAGAAATCTTATGAATTACCATGCAATCATTTAACATTTCACAAAATCTCTTATAAATCATAAAAATCTCTTGAATTCGCTTAAAATTACTTAAAAATCATCAAAATTCCTTACAATGCGTTAAAATCTCTTAAAATTCCCCTAAATTCCACGAAAACATTTTAAATTCCTTAAAGCCTTAGAAACTGTTAGAGATCCTTGAAAATTTGTTAAAATCTCTTTAAATTCTTAAAACACTCTTGAAATTCGTTAAAATTTGTAAAAACATCTAAAAAAAATTGTTATAAAATCAGAAAATCTCTCAAAATTATTAGAAATCTCATTAAATTCCACAAAATCTTTAAAGAATCATAAAAATCTTTCAAATCCCTTAAAATTCCCTTTAAAAAATCTCTTCAAATATTATGAATTCCATTAAAATGAGTAAAAATGGTCAAAATCCACTAAAATTCCTAGAAATCTTTTGAAATTTCTTTCTAAAAAATAAAGGTAGATTGTATAATATAACGAAATGTCTCTATAAAATCTCGCATAAATTATTGTTTCAAATGTACTCTCTAAATTTGAATCAGTGAAATTTCATTGCTCTTTGAATTACTTGAAGTTGTAAGAAGTAAAATAAATAATCGTGCGTCTAGCACGCGTGTTGGTTTACTGGTTATAATATAATATAATAGAATAGAATAGAATAGAATAGAATAGAATAGAATAGAATAGAATAGAATAGAATATATAAGAATAGAATTAATGTAAAAAATGAAAAAGTAAAAAAGTAATTAACAAAATGTGTATTCGTTTTTTGTTTCAGGTGAGTGGCTGGCTACATCAACCGTTTCTGTAATGCCAAATAGGTATCGATGTGTGTATCTGTCGATAGTCAGTTTATCGGTTGCGGCGAACGGATGCTGCACCCGGTGAGTGACGAACCCCGGACTCCCGTAGCTCACTTGACCAATACCCTAAATCAATCAGCCACGTCCAAGTTCCGTACACTTAATTAGAATACCACCGTAGGTCCTGTACCTATCGTAGCCTGTTTTAGATCGTGTAGAGTAGAGTCTTCAGGTTGTAAAACTGAGAGCGAAAGGAAGGGAGCGACTAAAAATAAAAGAATATAAAATAAACTAGAAACTAAAAACAAATCGTGCGAACAAGGGGAGGTCGTTGCGCCGTATCATGGGAGTAAAAAAATGCATGAGCATTTCAATTCGAAAACCGAAATACGTAATTAAAACCTACAAAATACGAATTAGTTGAATTAGATGTAGAATTAGATTAAATTTGTTTGTCGCGTTCGAGAAGACGAGAGTGCACGATTGGGTGGATGGAGAAAGTAGTGGGTGATTACGGAGCGATTGCAAGAATCGTTATTGATCACGGATCGGTGTACAAATTCCATATTGAGATCCTCTTTTTATTATTTACATTTATTATGTTATTTTTTAGTTAGTTCGCTCCAACGCAATAAAAGTGCAAAAGCTCGGTGTGTCTTCGAGCGACGACACGATGACTGCTGTTGATGTTATATTTTTGTTATTTTTATTGTCTTCGCAGCGATTCGAAAATTCGTTTACACCGTTTCACCCTCTCTCCTGACTTTCTCCTTATTCAAGGGAAAATCGAGTTTGTCGGAAAAAGGTAAACGGTGAAAACGCTCTTCTTTCGATCGTTAAAGTATAGAAATATATATTCATGTTCGAAAGTTTTGTTATTATTGTATAGAAACAAATATGACGTATTCGCTCAGTACCTGCCAAAAGGTGGTGGTAACGAGTACGCGCTGTTCGATCACAATGCCGTCTTTAAAAAAAAGCATTTAAAGCAAGCTCCGTTTTTCAACGTCGTCCTGAAAGTGATAAGACGATAAAAAAGAAGCTACACAAAAGTAAAAGATACCTATGTACGTACCTACCTAGTACCTAGGCGCCTTTGACACCTAGAAAAGGATTTACTCATTGTCAGTCTTATGACTGAAGATCTAAATTTTTTACTCGAGTCAAAAATACACTTTATTGTCTCCACTTACAATGATATACAAAAAATTATTTTATTCATTCTTTCTTACTTTAATCGTATTTTAACCAAATTATTTATAAAATTTATATTATTTATACTAAAAGTTTATATCTTTATTCGTAAAATGAAGATTTAAATTATGGGTCTTGGAATAAATGGTGATTAAATTTTTTTCTGGATGAAAAAACGCGTGGCGCTACCGTAACAGTAATGTTATTCTAGTTAACAATTGTATACGAATAGGCACTAAGTGAAAAAAAAGCTGGAAGGACGTAGCTAAACGCAGTATTTCTAAGGAGAATGTAATGTTAATAATTATTTATTTTGTGGATCTCCGAACGAATCTCTCTCATCGCTCCACTGTACTATACGTAATTAAACGATTGGGTCTACTTATAGTAAAAGTAGGCTGTTCCTACGCATTATAGTGGTAGCTGTGTTTTCTGTGTGAACGTTTTTCGTGCAAAATTCTTTTTTGTAATATATTAGAGTATTAATTATTTACCGGTATGATCCTGATGTATGTATCCAATGCGACCAGGGCCGCACCTGCTTCCTATGCATTAAAAAGTGGATAAAGAGAAAGTCTTAGGGGCGGTTGCCGTTCTGAACGCCGAATTGTAATTTTACGCTGATTATACAATTGCTAAAAAAAAAACAAAAAATAAATGCGATCCGAATCTAAAGTCTTGACTTATGAATTCTTTGCCGTGCGCCCCTGGCCGTGGCATATATCCTCTTCCATATCCTTTTGTCCTTTTTTTGATTATAATTGCAGAGTGTCTACTCAACTGAAAAACCTGGAATTATCAGGGAATATTTTTTACCGTCCTGTTTAAATGTTTACTTAAATTTAAGGAAGACTGAAATTTTCTAAAATCCTTCGAAAATATTGTAAATCATTTGAAGTCCGTTGAAATCTTTTGAAGTTGTTCCTTTCTTTAAATTCTTCAGTGTTTTTTTCTCAGTGTTTGAGTAGAGACACCCTCCAATTGTAATTTTCAAATTACACTGTTAAAAAATAAAGTAAATATGATCCACTTCTCGAAAAATACTAAGAAATTCAGGAATCAATAAATTTTCGCAAAAAATATTAAATTTGCCTTATTGAGTATTTTTTTAACAGTGTAAATGAAGATTCCTCGAAATCTTGATATGTCACTCAAGTATTTTCTTTGTCGTTTATAAATATGAGGAATAATTTCATTCTTGGAATGATAAATGTAAAGTGTATGGGAAGAAATATACGTAAGAATTAAAACTATTTCATTTGCTTGTAAAGTCTTGAAGGCTCCCATCAAAAAGTTACGATCTAGGTACAACGGTAGTTCTGAAACACCTCTTCTCTTGAGGAATGGTCTTGTCGAGGAAGTTCTTGATCCTTTCCTACTCGAAAGCATGTACCAGGGAATCTGCAACTCGACGATGCCTCTCGTAATAATAGTTCTCACTAGATAGTTAGAATGAGGAAAGGTAGTCAACCAGTCTTGGAATAATTTTCTACAAACTTAGGCAGAGGTCCAGTGGGGAACAAACTTCCATCTCTCATAATTAACGAATAAATTAAAAATTCTACTTAAATTAGAACTGATATAAATAATTTATAGTATACTCTCCATTTTTTGTATCTACAATTTCAATATATACATTTCGGAAAATCACAAAACAGTCTTTTTTATCTTACGATTCGAGGCAAAACAAATTATTCTTATCTTAAGAACCATATTCTACACAATACAATAACATAATAATACAGATAATAACTGTATATAAAAACAGAGTTTAATTCTTCATAAAATTTTATTTTGAGTATTGAAACATAGAATCTTCGTAGGTTCTATTAATTCTAAATGTAGTGTCGTGTAACAATACCTCCTACATTGAACCTGAGCCAATGAAAGTATTCAGGATGTTGCAAATTTGCAAAAACATCAGGTTTAT
>UCOK01000081.1:0-10326 GCA_900474325.1 Synergus umbraculus | reverse complement strand
GTGATTGTTTGAATAATATTGAATAAATGTTGTTCTTAAATATGTTAGTAAATATAGATTATTATAATTATATAATAATAATGCAAAAGTTTTTTATTTTCGCATCGAATCTTGGGGCACCATTGGCGCAGTACTGTACCAGTTGTTAATGGCCATCGGGCCAGTACTGCACCAGTACTTAAATCCAGTACCGAACTAAACCTGGCTATAAGTACTGAACAGCGTTATCATCCCAACACTCAGCCAGATCTGCGCCAGTATTGGGCTTCCAGTATCACGCCAATGTTGCCTAACTCTGGCCAGTACTAGCACGGTACTACGCCAATTGTTAATTTCCACTTGGGATATGGTGCAAAGGAAGGAATCATGTATAGTCCTGACATTCTTACCGATTAGCGATAAAGGTATATTTTTTTATGACTTTTTTTTCGAAACAAACTTTATAAACGCGTTAAAATAACTGAAATGTCCAACAGATCTGAATCTGTAACTTTAACACATTCATTTTTCTGCATTAAGAAATTAATTATAAATGGTAATTTATAAATAATAGAAACTTTTTTTTCAATTTTATTATACAACAATAAAAATACAATTTTCGTACACTTTATGGAGCATAAATATTGTAGCAAAAATTAGTTTTAAATTTTTTAATGGAACACAATAAAAAAAAATGTTTCAAAAATTAATAATTTCCGTTATCAAGGTGATTCGAAAAACTATTGGCCGATGAAATATTTTCGTTTAATATTTTAGTTGGCAACAAATAAAACGAATAAAACTAAAGAAACGTGGCAACGTTGCAACCTGGGGTACGATTATATAACTTCACTTTCACGTTCACCTCACTTCACGTCGTGAATTTAAAAATGCTAAATTAAAAAAAATTGAAATCTGCATTTTTAAATTCACGACATGAAGTGAGGTGAACATGAAAGTGAAGTTACATAATCGCACCCCTGCATTTCCTTTGGAACAGAAGATATAGCCGATTTAGCAGACGATTTTTGAATATTCACAAATACTACAGCTGACTACTATGAAGTCAAAATGATGACTGACTTCCGCAACGTTGCCCCGTTTCTTCGCATTTTTTCCAATTTTATAATTTATAAAATAACTAATAATATTAGGTTTTCAGGCAAGAAACATAAATAACTGTTATTAAGAAGCACAATCTATATCAAAAAAACAATTTACATATTAAATAATATTGATAGGAGTCTTTTATAATTATTGAAATCATAACCTTTTTATATTTTGTTTTGTAAATTATTCAATGATTTTATGATTAATTTATCTAATTTTTTGGAAATTTGACATGTATTAAACTAAAGAATTTTTGAATACTACTTTTGTATTTTATATCAATCTATTTATGAAATTTTTTACAAACGCTCACATGATTCCAAAGTTGTACATGTTCCTCCTTAAAAGACCTGTAGTAGCACACAAAAACGTTTTTAATTTTTGATTTTCCAGGTGATTTCGTTTGAGTAGATGTAAAGTAAAACAAATACTGTAAAATATTAACACATTAAACGTAAAATGGCAGGGAAGAATAGTTTTGCTTAAAAAATTCAGTTTTCCAAAATTTAATTTTTTTTTCTTTGAAATAATTTTTGGCTAAGGTATCTGAAAACCATACAAAATTACTTTCTATTCTTTGAAAACAAAAGTAATCAATAAATCCTTCTGATAAAAAGTTCTTTTTTATGTACGTGCTACACGGAATTGTCATCTTTTCATTGATTTTTACAATGAAATATGAAAGTTCTTATCAGATACGGTATCTGGGACTAATAGAAATACGCCACATTTTCTGTAACATTTTTGCACTTTGCAAAAACAGCTTAATCTGAAGCTCATCATTTTGAAGTTCATAAATTCGAAATATTTTAACAATGAGAAACTTTATATTTATAAACAGAAATGCTAGTTTGCGTATATGTTAAGTCAGTTTAACTTGGTTTCATGAATTCCTGTTTGACCACGATGCCGAGTAAACTTGAAAGCGGACATTCAGCGGTTAAACATTCCAAACCGAAAATGTTTCATTTGAGGGAGATGTTAACGATAATGCAAATTGTGTCACTTCTCTTCCCAAACTAAACCCAAAAATTCCATACTTTAAATAATAGTTCTTTTAAAATATTTTCTTCACTTCCACCAGAAATGGCATATTTTACATTTTAAGAGTTGCTCAATATTTTTTCCATTTTTATGACATTAAATTGAAAATTTTGTTCTCAATTTTGTTTTGGCGAGCCCCTAGTCGTATAAGTGTAAAAATAAACAATGATAAACTAATATTGATCTTTCCCGATTTTGTCGTGGCACTAATCATAAAGGCCCGATTCAAATTGACTACGATGTACTCTTCTCAGTAGTTATTCAAGCTCTTTATGATTGCAAATTAATAACTTTAGCTATAGGGCTTAACGTATACTGAATATATCACCATGAGACCACAGTTTCATTCTACAGGAAAATGAAATTACTCTCCAGTTCGGAACAGTGGCTTAATTAAACCGATATTAGAAGCCAACACCGTACTGAGTTCCTTTTCCCGACGGAAAATCTAAAATTTACACCATCATGCAAATGATTTCATAATTTTTAGACTATCTAACCGGAAAAAATGTCTTTTTTTATTGACACCTTTTTCCTCACTTTCATCATCCTCTTTTTGCACATCCATTCCAGCAACTGTCATTTCCAACACATCTTTTACTTATATTCACACCAAGGTACTTTTAAATCCTTTTACAGCCGGAAGTGCTTAAAGCTTGCTCGTTATATAATTGCAGTGTATGCAAAGGGACGTAAAGAGACGCAAAAAACAATTATTCTGTGTTATTATTATGACAGTCTGACGACGAACTCACACAGGTCGACGTTCGCCAAGGGGACATCTTAATTGCACGGTATACTCTTCCTATACAGCAACGAGTGCTTAGAGTGGCAAAAAATAAGCAGACGTTCGCACTTCAACTTTCAACGATCTTTTCTTTGTTCACAGGAAATTTGCTGACTTTAAGGCAGTAAGAAATGTACGATCAAAAGAGAGGTGAAGTCTCGCTAAGAGACAGATAGAATATAAAATAAATTCAAATCAAGAATATTTCTTACACAATCAACACCTTTATATATACCTACATAATTCTTCACTGAATAAAAAAAAATGGTTTAGCTGTCCAAGCTAGACATATCGTTGGATTTTGTAATTCCAAGAATATTTCGCCATGTTACCTAAATTTCTATCTGTGTTCCCTAAAACAGATAGATATTTAGGCAATACAGATATATTTTCTTGCAATTAATAAGTCCAGTGACACGTTTACATGCTGAGACAGTTAAACCGTTCTTTTTCAGTGTTGTTGAGTTTAATAATTTTAATAATTCTACAAATTCAGTAAACCATTTGAATCAACTATGCATTATATATGTATGAATGTAATTGTTCTGTTTTTCCTCATTTGAATTCTGAAAGCCTCACTCTCGCTCGTTGCATTATCCCAAATCTCTTTCCAAAGTATAAAATCAAGAATGCAAACAGCTTCCAAATCTCAAGTAATCGAGCCATCCTTCCAAACTAAAAACTTTCGAACCGTGCGCCAGATAATCATTTACCAAACTTTCAGGATTTATAGTTCTTTTGAATCTTTTCTATTTAGAGCCGCATCATTTAGCTTGCCACTAGCAGATCATTATTATTCTCTGGAGTGAATCTTTTCGACAATACAATAATATATTATATATATATATATATATATATATTAGGGTGGTCCTTATTAGGGATATTTTCGAATTTCTTTGTTCCCACACTCTGAATTTGAATCAGTCATTTTGACTGACAAATCAGTCAATACTGGTGAATGATCCAATCAGTCACCTCAAACGTCTGATTGATAGTCAATAAAATTGACTGATTTGTTTATCATTTTCGAAATGACAAGTTTATCAGCCATTTCATGTTTTGTTTTTCTGCGCGCGGCTACATAGGTCACCTTCTAGATTACCTTTGGTCACTCTTATGGGTCACCACTTAGCTCGGCACTGGGAGTTTCTCACAAGCGGTGAAAATTTGGTTGGTTGATATACTATATACTAGTTGACCGATATACTCAGCGTCTCATCGTGCGATATTTTGCGTTAGGGAATTGCGTTATATGTAGTAGTGTTATGTTAGGTTATAGAATTAGGTCTGTACGCGTTAGATAAATTGGAGTTACTATAATTATTCTTTAAATTAATATTTTCCATTAAATTCTTTTATATTATTAAACACTTCAAATGAATGATTAATTTAATAAAAATGACCGATTTCAAGACTCGAAATGACTGATTAAATTAATGAAAATGACTGATTATATTAGTCAGAATGACTGATTGAATTAATCAAAGCGACTGATTAAATTAATCAAAGTGACTGCTTAAATCAATTAAAACGACTGATTAAATCAATTAAACTGACTGATTTCATCAGTCACTTGAAATGATTGTTTTGAAACAGTCAAAGTGATTGATATGTCAGTCGTCGAATCCCGATTGTTTGAATCAGTCAAAATTAACTGTGAATCAGTCAGTTCTGACTGATTCAAATTTAGAGTGCAGGGGCTGAAATGCTTCCAAATAGATAAAAAAAAATTTTCTGAAAGTTTGAGCTCTTAATGTTAACTTTAGGATAGTCCGCACTCCAACCTAAGTTTCTTATGGAAATAACATGGGAAAAATTCGATTTGTTTTTTAGAATTTTATAACTCAGCGACAAATGAATCAAAAGCAATAATTCACTTCATATTTTATTGGAAATTTGACGTTCTACAAAAAGGTCTCTTATGATTTTTCGCTAAATCTATTGGCTTAAGAGTTATTCGAGCTCAAAGTTTAATTATTATATAACTATTAATATTATTAAGTATAATTATTAAGTAAATACTTCCTTTATAAAAAAATCAAATTTTCGTTGTGAAATTTGTATGTATGATCGAAAAAAGCAAATATAATGTACGATATTTTTCCACGCGATAGACACGTAAACATTGTGTAATATAAGCATACATGAAATCTCGTCCATCAACTATGTTTAAGGTTATACATATGTATAAAATTTGATGGAGTACGTCTTATATCATTTTCATGCAACTTTTCATATAAGATCACATAATGGAAGCCTAGTTCAATCGTAATTTCGGATTTCCTCGTAGTATATATTATATTTAATAAATATTTCTTTCTTTTAAATTGCCAATGTTTTGGGACAAACGACGATTTTAGGATTATATTTGAGTAAAAAATTCGAGAACTGATCAATAATGAAATCGATTTTCAAGTTTACATTCACAGTTTACATTACATGTAACTATTATTAATTGTATGTAATAAAAATGTATTTGTGTAATTGAACGCGTTAATAAATATATTCACTAAAATTATTTTATTTTTAAGTAGAGCAGAGCAGAGCACAGAGGACCGCTTAACGTTCTTTCGGTGATATAATTATAAATAATCCGCACTTTTAATTGAAATTTGGTGTACATATTGCAAAAACTATCTACTTTCGATAAACATTTTGCTAGAATACATTATTATTTTTAATTCGAGTATATAATGGCAAATTTGGAAAAAAAATTTTGGACCTCTGTGCCCCAGCCCGCGGGGCTCAAAGGACTTTGCCGATTCTCTGTGCCCTGCGTATGTAATTCATATATAAAATATAAATTTTTACTATTAAAAGTATTTTGTTATTAAAAAAATAAATAAAAAAAAAAATAAAGAATTTTTATACAATGTTTAAGAACAATTCAAACAAATTATATATTCATCTTCCTCATCTACTGCAGCACATGCATCATGATGCATGTGCACCATCCAAAATAAAAAATATTTTATCAACAGTGAGGATATAAAATTTATAGTAGCAATTTGCATGGGTCCTGTTTGCCCCACCACTACCTGGTCCTCTGTGCCCCCGCAGTCAATTCATAAACAATACTAACTTACATTTAATACATCGAACATTTCGGTAACGAAACTTCGACAAAAAGTAAGCTAAGTGAACACTAACATATACTTAATAAACATTTCAACAATTAAAGCACTTATAAATAAATGAGAAGGCTATATGTATGAAAGTTTATTATAATCTTTCCTTGAATTTTCGTTTTTTATATTTTTTTTTCCAAAAGCGTTGATTCAAAATGCGTCTCGACTTGACACAAACTGAAATAGTCACTAAAGAATGTAATTACGGCCATTACGAAGAGATCGCACCGCAAAATACAATTTCATTGAAGCGAACCCCTGTGCCCCGCCGGTCCTCTGTGCCCTGCTCTCCCCTAATTATAATTTTATACACTGTTTATGTCTTTTGTTAGATTCATTACACTTTGATTTGACATTTTATTGCTGTTTTATGAAATTCATACTGACAAGGGTCCTTTAGGCTTGCTTTTTTTTTGTATTGATACCTTCCTCGATGAATAATACGTACCAGAGATTTTTTGAGAGAAAACAAGATGACGCAATTTTAGTTCATTTTCCAGAAAAATACATTTTAAAAATTGCGAACAGATAATCATCGAGATGGTATAAACATATTTTGAAGCATAACATATTAGTACATTTTTTATTAAAATGCTTTTTAATTCCATTTATGGACCTGATCGGGGCCCCATCGGGCGGAGCTTTGCCCAAATCGGGATATTCTATACATGGACCAAAACTCGACATGAAACATGATACCCGATCGGGGTCAAAGTGGCGCACCCTGGTCCAATCTGGACCAGCACTATGGTCTCATCCAGATTGGGCCATATCATAGTATTTTGCAATATATTTTTATTTTTAATTTATAAATTTAAATTACACGTAAAAAAATATTTTGAAATAATATATGACTTTTACTTCCTATTTTCTAATATTTATTTACTTATTCTCATCTTCAACACGTAAATTAGAAATATTTTTGAGTATATGATGTTTATACCTACACGTCTTGTACTCGCTTTTGACATTTTTTCTGCTTCTTTTAAACTTTTTTTCATTTTTTCCACCTGGCTGATTCACTTTAAATTTAAACTTGGAATATTTGGAATCAATCCACTTTGATTCACAAAAATAATTGGGTGCCATCTACCTTCAAAATTGGTTTCTAAGCCGAGGTCTAGAAGGAACCGCATTTGACATATATATTTTCAGTGCCAGATAAGGCGATGGATTTGGTTCGATCTAAAACCCAGATATTCACCGAATGACAGCCACAAAATAGTGTGTCCAACCGGGCCCAACTTGGAAATTAGATACATATTTGGCAATTTCTGCATATGTTTTGAATAAAGTTTAATAAAACCATATCATTTATTAAAATTCTCATTCTTCAATAATTTTTAGTATTTATATTTTTAAATTGAGGTATTGAAATTATATTATATCATAAATTATATTATTATTGAAGTTTTAATTTTAAACACTTTGCTCCTACTATAGTTTAAAAATGTAAATACATACTGGAAACTATTGAAGAATAAAGAATTTCAATTACTACAAAATGCAATAGAATGCAAACAAAAACTAATTTACTTAAGGTTCTATCGACCTTAAGGAGCACATTCTCATCAGGGCACTCGCGCTCGGCTCTGTTTAACAATATTTTTACATTCTCATCAGAGAGAATGTATTAGATTTGTGTAAAATTTTACCCCCCCAGTTTTCATCAAATGTCCACGTTTTGGGACCCCCTGAACCCGAAAAACATGTTTTTACGAATGTGTCTGTCTGTCTGTCTGTAGATTTTAGTTTGTTAGCACGATAACTTTCGAAAGAATTGACCGATTGGATTGTCCTTTGGTATACTCTTTTAGTGTCCTAAAATAAAGGTCAAGTTCGTTGGTCAGCCATTTTGGATAAAAATTCAAAAAGTTGGAGCACTTTGAAAATTTTTGAAATCACTTTTTTTTTTAATTTAAAAATTCTAATGACAGATGCTCGTAGTACTCAAAAAGACGAATAATTTTTCTTAATGACTTTTTTGGATAAAAAAAAATTGAAAGACATAATATTTTGAAAATCCAAAAAAAATAAAATAAAACTTGAATTATAAGCCAAACAACGCACGATATGAAAAAAAGTCTAAAGATGAAAAATGTTTCTTTTTGAACACTCTATAGGATAGACATAATAATTTTTTGAATTTCCTTAAAAAATCGAAAATTCAAATTTTGAGCCAAATAACACGAGATACAGAGAAAATGATAAGAAATATAATTATTGGCCTTAAAAAGATCTACAAGTTCTCCTTATGGCCATTTTTCAATAGGATGAGTAGTTCTCGTTTTAATCATGAAAAATATTGTTAAAAAGAGTCGAGCGCGAAGCGCAGGGTTTAAATGAAATATCAAGTGCGAATTGCGAGTGCCCTGATGAGAATGTGCTCCTTAAGGTCGATAGAACCTTAAGTAAATTAGTTTTCGTTTGCATTCCATTCCATTTTGTAGTAATTTAAATAAAAATAGGCGCAAGCGTCGCGAAGCGTGCAAGCGTCCCGAAGGGCGCAAGCGTCACGAAGCGCGCAACACGGAGCGCGAAGCGCGACGTGTGCACGAGAATGTGCCCGCGTAAGCGCCCATGTAGAAATTACATGATTGAACCAATACTTACAACCGGCACGGTACTGCACCAGTTGTAATGTACCAATACTGAATAGTCAAAGCTGGCGCAGTACTGACTTTACCATTGGGTCAGTACTGTATCAGTACTGCAGTACTGTGACAGTACTGCAACAGTATTTCACCAGTACAGAAACAAACCTGGCTAACCAGTACTGAGCAGCGTTATCATCCCAACACTCAGCCAAATCTGCGGCAGTACCTCTTCCAGCACCACGCCAGTGTTGGCCAGTACTGGTACTGTACTACGCCAATTGTAAATTTCCACTTGGGCGGGCAGATTTTTCATAAATAAAACGAAAACTACTCATCTTGTTGAAAAATGGCTCAGGGAGAACTTGTAGATCTTTTTAAGGCCAATAATTATGTTTCTTATCAATTTCTCTGTATCTCGCCTTATTTGGCTCAAAATTTGAATTTTCGATTTTTTAAGGAAATTCAAAAAGTTCTTATGTCTATCCTATAGGGTCCCAAAACGTGGACATTCGACAAAAACTGGGGGGTCAAATTTTATACGAATCTAATATATTTTCTCTGATGAGAATGTAAAAAGAAAGCCTAAAAAAGGTCCCCTCTTGTGAGAGAAATATCAATAAATGAAATACAAAACAAATATAATCGATTTACTCAAAAAAGAGAACATTTTATATTCAAACGAGCTTGAGCTGGAGAAATGAGATTCTTATAACCGTGTACAATATTAGTCGAATTAATAGTCATCTGATTTTCCGCACATGAAAATTTAAATAAAATCATTTTTAGGAAAATAATATGAGAAATTGGCATTTTCGAAATAAATTCCAATTCGCTTCATATATGATTTTACGAGGGGTCTTAAACTCACAGGAAAATTTACGGAAAGCAGTAAATTTTGATCCGGCAGTTTCGATACAATCCTGCTCTACCATTTTCCCTTAAATAACTATATATATATAATACATCCTCATTCAAATGTCACTGTTCGTAACTACGTCTATTATTATTTACTGATTACACAATATTATTAGTTTATAAACAATAAATAGAAAAAGCTTCATTTGCCCTAATTATAGGGTTTCAATTTTAAAAGCTAATTACCAATTTCGCAGAATGTTTTTCCCCAAAATGATTGATTTGATCGTTCGTATTCGATTCATATGGCGTCGTTTAACTTTTCCTAATCAATGAGGTTCTTGCGGCAATTATGGTCCTTAGCTTGTGGAAAGTATAGATACAGACCCTTCATTTGCAAGTTAACAGCGACTTTGTTTTCCAAGTCAACCTTCATTTTCACGTAACGGCACTCAATAATCCGGATCCTGGGCCACATCTCGACCATTACCCATTCCACTTGACAAGCTTAATCCTCGATCGTTTCTCGTAATTTATGGTAGGTAACATAGGTGCGTAACTGGATGATCAGAATTCCATATTCCTTCTAGACACGTCGTGAGTACGTGAGAAGAAGAATGAATTGGGAATTAACAGTCTTCAGTTCTCTCCGAAACTTCCAGACATTTGACCCTCCTCAAATGAGAAGACCCTTCTCAACTTAACAAGAAATTTTCACAAATTTGTCATACAAGGTTGTGAAGACGATGTGTCTTAAAAGTTGAAAACTCATATATTAATTATAAATTACTTCACTTCTATATATATATATATATATATATATATA
>UCOK01000080.1:0-10308 GCA_900474325.1 Synergus umbraculus | reverse complement strand
ATAAAAAATGTTTCTTTTTGAACACCCTATAGGATAGGCATAACAACTTTTTGAATTTCCTTAAAAAAACGAAAATTCAAATTTTGAGCCAAATAACGCGAGATACAGAGAAAATGATAAGAAACATAAGTATTGGCCTTCAAAAGATCTACAAGTTCTCCTTGAACCATTTTTCAATAGGATGAGTACTTTTCGGTTTAATCATGAAAAATAGTGTTAAACAAGGCCGAGCGCGAGGTTTAAATGAAATATCGAGCGCGAAGCGCGAGTGCCCTGATGAGAATGTGCTCCTTAAGGTCGATAGAACCTTAAGTAAATTAGTTTTCGTTTGCGTTCCTACTTCATTTTGTAGTAATTTAAATAAAAACAAGCCGTTCTGAAGGGCGCAAGCGCGCGAAGCGCGCATCACGGAGCGCGAAGCGCGACGATCGAACTATATTCACGCGCCGTAGGCGCGCTCAATTTTGCGAGCGAAGCGCGCGATGAGAATTTGCCCGCGAAGCGGGCAGATTTTTTAAAATCACGTTTTGCTAGTAGAAAAAATAATTTTAAATTTCTAATTCTTGAAATATAAAATTTTGTAATTCTTCATTTAATTTTAGGACCCTCCATAAATCTCATCAAATTCCTTAAAATGCATTTATTTTCTTTCAAAATTTGGTAAAATTCCTTTACTTTTCGTAAAATTCACTTGATATATACTCAGTCCCATGAAATCTGATTAAATTTCTCGAAATTTCTGAATCAAATTTCGTCAAACCTTTGAATTCCTTAAATGTCCTTAAAATTGCTAAATATTCCCAAAAAAATATCGTAAAACCCCTTAAAATTATTAAAAGTCCCATGAAATTACCTGAAATCTCTTAAAATTCCTGACAATCCAATGAAATCTCGTAAAATCTCTCAAAAGTCCTCAAAATAAGTTAATATCCCGTAAATATTTTACAAGTATTTAAAATTTCATAAAATCCACTGAATTCCTTAAAAGTTTTTAAAATTACTTAATACTCCATACAATATCTTAAAATGCCTTTAACATATTTAAGAAATCTGGTGAAATTCCTTTTAATTTTGCAATATCAATTGATATTTCTTTAAATTACTTAAAATTACTCAAAATTCTTGAAAATTTTTGAAAATGCAATATATGTTATTAAAATCCCATGAAATGTCATAAAATCCATTAAAATTAAAAATCTGATGAAATTCCATTATATTTTATAAATTCATTTCATATTCCTTAATGTTCCATAAAATTCCTTAAAATTCCACAACCTATCGTTATAACCCTTAAAATTACTCAAAATCTGATTAAGTCTCATTATATCTCTTAAAATTATTTAATTTCTCATAAAATATCTTAAAGTCGTTTAAAATTACTTAGAATCTCCAAAAATATAATCAAATCCCATAAAATTACTTAAAATTTCATGAAATCTTATCAAATCCCTTAAAATCCCTAAAAATCCAATGAAATCTCGTAAATTCCGTGAAAACCATTAATTTGTTAAAATAACTTAATATCCTATGATATATCGTTAAATCTCTGAAAATTATTTAAAATTTCATGCAATTCCGTAAAACCCTTTTAAATTCCTTAACATTATTCAGGATTTCATGAAATCTTATTAAATCTTTTAAAATAGGAATCCAGTGATATCTCTCCAAATCCTTTAAAATATCTAAAAATAAAAGACCTTAAAATTAATATCTTTTAGAATATCTTAAAATCCCTTAAAATTACTTAATATCCCATAAAATATCTTAAATCCTTTTAACATCAAAATCATTTGATATTCCTGGATATTCCTTAAAATTCCAAAAAATATAGTCAAGTCTTTAAAAAAACCTACTTTATAATCCCTTAAAATCTTATAATTCTGATAGTAACTGATCTGTAAATATACGAATACATATATACAATATTATATATTAATATATTAAAAACTGATATAAAAAAAAATTTGAAAAGTTTACTATAAGTAATCTGTTTAATGTTTTAAATAATATTTATTATCCTTACAATTAAATATTTTTTTGCTTCACTAATAATTTATTTTTCGCCATCAAAATAATTATTTTAATTATTATTATTAAATATTAATTAAATAATATTAAAAATAGAGTAAATATTGTTAAATTAGTATAAATTTGTCAAAACTTATAAATTTACTTTTACATATTATGTAAGTCTGAAGATTTCCATTCAATATTTTCTAAATCGCGGAATGGAGAGGTATATGATTATAAATTATAATACTAAAGAAAAATTGCGTAATTGACCTTGAACCAACCAGGAAACCTCTACCGATATTATTCATGGATGCTAGTAATGCAGCAATACTCCCATCAACACAAAATTTTTCTCACAAATGTTAATAATTTAAAGAAAAATAAAGAAAAAGATCATTAATTATTATAATATTCTACTGACTATTGTTACTTTTATAAGTTTATGTATAACCAGAATATACATATAACAAATAACAAATAACATTGTACAAATTTAAATTATTTATTTAAATTTAACTTTCATTTTCAATAGAATCTATCAAGAAAGTAATAAAATTTGTAATTAATCTCTAAAAAAAATTGCAGTTTGCGTTAATCATTATTTTTCTGATACTTTAATTGTCTTTTATACAAGATGAGTACTCGCCAAGAGGAAATCTTTGACACAAAGAGTAAGACTGCCAAGGTTATAACATTCTTTATTTTTAAATGAAAAATATCAGAGTGCAAACGTCGTCATTTTTAGTTTTTTAGAATGATTCGACTGATCTTGATAGAGTAATTGAATGAATAAATTATTTATTGATTTTCAATGAATATACAATACATTTTTTACATAATTTGAATTAATTAATGAATGAACAAGCGAACTAACAATTATTTAATGCAATAAAAATATGTAAATATTTTAAATATCTATCCAGTTGAAGAAACTTTTTTCGATCAAATTTGCAATTCTCGCCTATCAATCAGGAAAAAGTCTGTTTAAATTAAACAAAATTTGTTTCTATCAAACAAATTATCACTTTTATATGAGACCAATCATATGTTCGTTTCATCCAAATAAATTCTATATTTGTTTTTATTTATTTCTATTGAATATAATTTTGTTTAATTTAAATAAATGTTCTAATTACATTAAGTAAATTTCTTGTTTAAATTAAACAATATTTCTTTTAATTAATTGAAAAAAAAACAAGGGAATAATTTTATGCAGAAAAAAAAAGAAATCAATGTATATGATAGTTCCATTTATCTGTAGATAAACGGAACAACATTGATAACGAATTAAATTAGTAATTTTTTTGAAAACGAGAATAATTAAACAGTAATTTTAAAAACTGTAATCAGAGAAAGTAGTTAAATATTTATTTTCATAAAAAGTTGTTTAGAGTTCACAAAAAGAGACTTTAAGTAGTTTTATAGAAAGTTTAAAGTGATTTTAAAAAGTTTTTAAGGAATTCCGAAAAAAGATCATAATACTTTCAGGACTTTCAAATACTTAAAAATATTTTTAAATATTGTAAGGGTTTTTTTAGAGAAGATACAAAATATCAAATGATTTCAAAAGAATATGAAAAAATTTAAGAATTTTCAAGAAATTTCAGAATTATTAAAACGTGCCAAACGATATCTAAAGATTTCAAGTGATTAAAAAAAATTTCAAAACATTCAAAAAAGTTTCAAAATTTTAAAGTAATTTGTGGCAATAAAAAAAGAATTTTATTATTCTTTAAAATTTGTTAAACCTCTTGAAATTTACTGAAATTACTAAAAACTCTTGTAATTTCCAACAATCTCTTCAAATCTCTAGTTATTCAAAATTATGAACATAATATGATCATAAAATGTAATTTAATAATAATTTTAATGAATTTAAATGTTTCTAGGGAATTTAAAAGGCTGTCCAAAGAATGTGAGGATTTTCTAGAGATATCAAGATTTCCTAAAGGATTTCAGAAGAATTTAAAGCGATATAAACAGATTGCAAGTTATTTTAAAGAATTTTTAAAGAATTCAGGGAGTTCCAATATTTTAAATTAATTTACACGTTTTGTCAATTCTTTGAAATGATTGAACATTTTGAAGAGATGGTAAAAGAACTTCCAAGAATTTAATGGTTTTCATGAATTTTCACAAGGTTTTAAATGATTTTAAGAAATTTAAAGATATTTCAAGAGATTTACAATATTTATAAATATTCTAAGAGATTTTCATTGAAGTTAAAAAAATATCAAAGGATTTCAAAAGATTTCAAGAGATTTTAAGTGATTCTAGAGAATTTAAAAGGATTTCCAAAGAATGTTAGGATTTTCCAGAGCTTTCACAAGATTTAAAATATATAAGACACCGTAAAGGACTTGAAGAGATTTTAGTGAAATTTCAGAAATTTTAAGTGATTTCAAGGAATTTAAGAGGGTTGGAAGAAATTTCATGTAATTCTAGAGAATTTAAAACGATTTTAAGATATTTTCCAAGATTACAAACATATTAACATTTCCTAAAGCATTTTAAAACAATTTAAAGCAATAAAGAATTTTCAGAAGATTTTAAATGATTTTAGTAAATTTAAAGATATTTCAAGAGATTTTACAAAATTTCAAAGATATCAAGTTTTCCTATAAAGAGATTTCTAGTGATTTTAAAAAGTTTTTAATGAATTTTGAAATCTATTTTTATTTATTTGAATTGAATATAATTTTTTTTAATTTAAATAAATAAATATTATGTTCAAATTAAGTAAATTTCTTGTTTAAATTAAACAATAGTTCTTTTAATTAATTGAAATAAAATAATGAACTAATTTTATGTAAAAAAAAAGTATCAATGTATGTATACTATAGATCCACTTATCTCTAGATAAACCAAACAAATTATATATTTCAATCAATAAGCTGGATATTCTTCATTTAATAAAATTAAAGTTAAACTAATTATTAAATTATAAATTAAAAGTATTTATTAAAATAAATGTTTTATTAATTGAAGTAAGCAATTTATTTCGTTCAATTATACATACCAGTTCGAAACAAATTTTTTTTTTAATTTAAACAAACTATTTCAGAGTCTAATGAAAGTTGATTCCTCTTATATTGTATACGTGTGCTGAGAAGAAAGCAGCACTTGCTTCACGGTGATCAATCCTTGAAGCGAGAGAATTGGCCTCTTTTTAAATTAAGTATCCAAGTGTGTTAATTTATAAAAGTTTACTGATAATAGTGAATGAATAAAAGTTGAAAAAAAAAGTTTTAATTTATCAAGAGTTATTCATTGAAGGTTCGACAAAACAAAGTGTATTTTTTTCGTATTATCAAAAGAAAAATTAACATTTTCTCACGTTTGATCGCGATTCGATGACCTCATTGGAATTCTCACAGGTTAATGCGTAAGGCTGACAACCTGACTGCTGACCGCTTTGCTTTCGAACGTCATCGTCACAATTTTATTTTTTCTTCGTCCAATCAGAAAAAAGTTTGTTTAAAGTAAACAAAATTTGTTTTAATCAAACAAATTATTACTTTCATATGGAGCCAATCATATGTTTGTTTGATTCAAATAAATTCTATATTTGTTTTTATTTATTTCAATTGAATATAATTTTTTTTTAATTTAAATAAATGTTTTGTTTAAATTAAGCAAATTTCTTGTTTTAATTAAACATTATTTTTTTTAATTAGTTGAAAAAAATAAGGGAATAATTTTTTGCAGACAAAAATTAAAAAAAGAAATCAATATATAGTTCCATTTATCTAAGACATACTCTATAATGAACAGAACTAGTCATTTTCTAAAAACGAGAATTATTAAGCATTTTTTTTTAAATGTAATCAGGGAATGTAGTTAAGAATTAATTTTCATAAAAAGTTGATTAAAAAAAAATATATATATACTTCACAAATTATTTGTTTCAAATTAAACAAATCCTTTATTTAAAACAAACATATGTACCAACCAAATCATATATTTTAATTAATAAGCTGGATATTCTTCATTTATTAAAATTAAATAAACGTTTTGTTAATTGAAGTAAGAAATTTATTTCGATCAATTATAATACTTCAAACAAATTTTTTTATTTAATTTAAACGAACATTTTTCTGAGTCTCGAGGCAAAAACATTTATCAATTATATTTATTTACAGATTAGATTCATATCATTAAAAATTGGATCAAGTGTAAAAAATTTTAATTTCAAAACGTCTATGAAATGAAATACATACTATAAGAAAGAATCTATAAAATGTATCTAAAAAAAACAACCCTCTCAACTTTCACTTGACCAATTTTATTGCTGACCTCAGTTCACAATAAACGATAAATTACCTTCATGAGAGCGAATCGTTGATCGTCTGCAAGTTTTAATGATGAATTCATGATTCTTGATTTTTTTTCCACTGGGTATTCACTTTATGAATTTCAAAAATATGCGAAGAGTTTATATATGTATTATTTATTTATTTAATTATTTATTAAGGAATCAAAAATTCACTTTGGGTATTACACCATGAAATAAACGGTCGAAATTTTTACTTTTCGGTAGGAATAATAAAAATTTCTTAACTTTCGATGATAGGTTTTTAATTAAAAATTAAGAGTTGAGCGAAAAGCGAGTTTTCGATCAAAACTCATCCTAACTCGACGCAAGTTGATCGAAGACTAAACGGAAATCGTAAGTGCCTTGAGAGACGGAGACAAGTCCAGTGCAGTTCCCACTACGTATTTTCTTTCACTCGAGGTGAGAAATACTCACATTTCAGGTTCGATTCTAATGACAACATAATGCATTTTGAGAAGTTAAGAACTAGACGAAATTGGAGATGATTTATGCTTATGCAGAAAATTCGGTTATTCTTTATAATATTTGATAGCTCATTCCAAAAATCTAGTTCAAGTATTATTTGGGTAAAATAATTTTTTGCAGAACTGTCATAATTCATTCAAAAGAGGAATTTGACCTAATTTGATAACTTTTTTAATTATAAATGATGCTTAATTACAACACTTCGCAACTAATATTTTTATTTTACAGGGTAAAATAATTTAAAGAATTTCCTTGATTAATGATACTTTAAAAAGAAATAATAATAATAATAATAATAATAATAATAATAATAATAATGAACAGCTGTAAGTAAAGAACATCAATAAAAAAAAAAGAAAAAAAATTTAATGTAATTTTCAATTTCACCTATAAAATGCATTTTTGTACCACGATTGATATTGAAAATAATTCTACACTGTAGTGTCGATAATTCCTTTTGATTCAAGATTTAACCGTCAGGTGGATTCACTTTACTTTTAATTTAAAACGTACAAAACAGAAAAAAATGTATTATTATTTTGTAATAAAAACTAAGACGTAAGAAAGAGAAAAACGTAAGAAAACTCTGTAAAAATTTCCATTTGTAAAACTTTAAAGGGAATAATATTTTATAATACCTTTAATTTTATTTATTGAAAAGGTCTACATATTATAATTTGTATGTTTTGATTTTTGAAAGCTTTTCCAGATTATGAAACTTCTTACAAGGAAGGTCCACCAGGTGTTTCGCCAAAAATTAAAAAAAAAAAATAGTGGGGTAACTATCCCTAAACACTTCTTACTTTGTGTCTGTGATAATATAAACTTTCTATACACAAAAAAAAATTGAAAAATTAATTTTATAACGATGGAAGTGAAATAGAGTACATTCAACAATAATTGAAAAATTACACGGGGGTAAACCACCCCCTAATTATGTATAAAATTGCAAAATAAATCTAAAATCGAGCAAAAAAAATCGAAAAGGAATTAAGGAATTCCGAAAAAAGATCATAATACTTTCAGGACTTTTAATCATTTTAAAAATATGTGTAAATATTATAAGGGAGAGTTAAAGAATATGAAAAAATTAAATAAATTTCAAGAAATTTCAGAGTTATTAAAACTTGTCAAAGGATTTCTAAAGATTTCAAGTGTTTTTAAAGAATGTCAAAGCGTTCGAAAAAATTTCAAAATTTTAAGTAATTTGTGGCAATAAAAAATGTTTTAGTATTCTTTATAATTTGTTACACCTCTTGAAATTTACTGAAATTACTAAAAACTCTTGTAGTTTTTTAAAATCCCTTTAAATCTCTAGTTATTAAAAATTATTAACATAATTTAAGCATAAAATATAGTTTAATAATAATTTTAATTAATTCAAATATTTCTAGGGAATTTAAAACAGATTTCAAAAGAATGTGAGGATTTTCCAGAGCTTTCACAAAATTTAAAAATTATAAGATACCGTAAAGGACTTTAAGAGATTTCAAGTGATTTTAAGGAATTTAAGAGGGTTTCAAGAAATTTTAAGTGATTCTAGAGAATTTAACAGGATTTTAAGATATTTTCCAAGATTACAAAAATATCAAGATTTCCTAAACGATTTGAGAAGAATTTAAAGCAATATAAATAGTTTTCAAGTTATTTTAAAGAGTGTTTAAAGAATTTATGTGAGCTTCAAGATTTTAAATTAATTTACACATTTTGTTAATTTTTTTAATGGATTTAAAATGATATTGAAAATTTTTTAATGTTTGTAAAAGAACTTACAAGAATTTCACGAATTTCAAGAATTTTCATAAAATTTGAAATGATTTTATTGAATTTAAAGATATTTCAACAGATTTTACAAAATTTCAAAGATATTAACATTTCCTAAAGGATTTTGAGAGATTTTATGTGGTTTTATAGGAAGTTTAAAGCGATACTTTCAGGACTTTCAATTATTTAAAAATATTTGTATATATTGTAAGTGATTTTTTTAGAGAAGATACAAAATATCAAAGGATTTCAAAAGAATATGAAAAAATTTAAGAATTTTCATGAAGTTTCAATTTTATTAAAACATGCCAAAGGATTTCTAATGATTTCAAATACTCAATAATATAAAAATATTTTTATTGAAAATAGAAGTGAAGACCAGGCCCTCGTCAGAATCCTATTTTAAATAGGGCTAATAGTGGTAATTTCTGCACGGGATATGCACAAAATTTAAATTAAAAAATCATATTTCAATTACCAAAGAACATTTAATAATTTTCTATAATATAAGAAATTGTTTATATTTATAAAAGTTTTTCCATATACTGTACAAAATTATATAGGATATTGTTTGGGATGGATATAAATAATAAAATAAGTATTCCTTCCTTCTACAGTGAAATAAAAAATTGAAAAATAGAAATAACTCAATTTTTTATTTTTCTTCTTTTTTTTTTATTTTTGAAATTTTCCATGATTCATGAAAGAATGATTGTGTCTATTTATTGTTCTTGTATTGCAATGAAGGGTAATAAACGCGTATTGTTTCAATTATAAATCATTAGTGTTCACACTAGCTTTTGCGCATGCGTACTTTAAGACATTTCAATTTTTCCCACGCTTCTACCTATCTCGTATCGTACGCTTTACAATCTTTTGGCACTGACCAGTTCCAGAAAGAAAGTCCATCTGAAAGGTCCGCGCAATTTTCTAAAAGGATTAAATTTGTTGTGAGTAAAAGCAATTGTTTGACTCAAAGATTACCTGACAAGTGCACAAAAAAATATTTTTTTTCTACTTTCATCAAGTTTCCGGGAAAATTAAATATGAAAGTATCGTTAATTAAAATTAAGAATAGGAATGTAGTTGTTTTATAGTAAATTAAAAACCAGTATGTTTGCCTTCGTATTTTGTATGTTAGATACCAATAGTTTCCATATAAAATTATAGTGTGAAAATATATTTTGTATTCTACACATTTTCTTAAGGTAACTAAGAATTTTGATAAAATAATTTATTATGAAATTTTAAAAGGTGCTAATACAAATTTTATGGACTCAGTTAGAGATGGTGAGATCGAAATGGAAATATCGAAAATATCGATATTCAGCGTTCGATATATCAATATTTACACAACGATATGTCAAAGTCAATATCGATATTATTTTTATTTATTTAAAAATTATTTATTTCTCCAAATTCAAAAATTTGCTTTATTAAAAATCGATATCCCATCACTAGACTCAGTAAATGAAAATTTTATTAAAATGTTATGTCTTAGATATTAACTTTTGAAAGTTCCAAATATGAGTCTGTTTTAAGACATGTTTCGAAACTATAAGTATATGTTAATTATGAAAGAATGCTTCATGAAAAGAACAGCTACTTCTGTTTTTGAAATTTTTCATTTGATTACTCAAGTTGTTCCATGAAAAGATATAGCATATTTGTTATAAAAATCTGTAATATATTATAATATAATATTAATAATATTTTATAATATTATATAT
>UCOK01000079.1:0-20215 GCA_900474325.1 Synergus umbraculus | reverse complement strand
CTTTGTAAATTCTACATAATTTTTTAAAAATCATAAAAATCTTTTGAAATTTCTCAATAAAATACCCTATAAAGTTTAAAATTCCTTATTTAAATCCCACAATATACATATTTTAAAATTATAAAAGTAGCTTGAAGTACGATTGAAATCTAATCAGAGTCATGAAAAATTCTAAAACTTCCCAGAAACTTCTTGAAATTCTTTAAAATTCTACGATAGCATTTAGAATCCCATTATCTTTCATGAAATCTTTAAAAATTCCATAAAATTCCTAGATTTTCAATGTAGTTCAAGTTTAGACTCGTGACAAAATGATTATTAACGAAACCAAATTCAAAATTTCAAATTCAAACTTTCAAATTTAATTTACGCGGAAGTTACGATTCGGCAAGTATCGATTGTCGAAAATCACTATCGATACTTACACGACGAATCAGGAGTGCGGAATAGGCGTTACGATATTTCGACTTCGACTCAATGATCTTTTTAGAATAATAAATAAATAAATAATAATAATAATAATAATAGCTCCGCTTCTAAAAGCATTTTTCTATCTCATGTAAAATATTAACTATGCACTTTTTTTTAAATTTGACCTTAGTATTTTATATTAGTTATATTTATCTATACCTTTTTTTTTGCTAACTGCAAAGGTGTAAGGTTACCGATAATCAATATTTTTTACATCATAATCATATTGAATTCTCGACCAATCAAATGTGCCGGAGAGCGTAACGAGTTCTAAAAATCATCTACTCCGGGGAAGTTAAAGTCGTTATATTGGTATATCGGATTTTCCAACTGCTGGAAAAAGCTTTAATAGAGTCCGAGGGGAAATGAGCTCATTTACTTGTAAGCTTCAGCGGATTAAGAATTTTTTTGCAAAAGTAAAATATATATAACAATTTAAGAAATTATCAGCTAATTGAAAAAAGTAGAAGTCTATCGAGGAATTTAAAAATAATATTTGTATAGGAATGTATGCCTACGTGATGAAAGTTGCTATATTCATGTCAAAATATATTAGATATGCTAAAATCGTTTTCCTGTTTTCTTAGGTGGTTTAAAATTCATGGTCCTGCATCTAATTTTAATGTCCACTTCCTCTTTGACATTGAAAAGGCTGTCATCGTTTGAAGAGGATGAATATTGTTAAAGTGCAGGGGCGAATCCAGATAAGGGTTTCCGGGGTTGCGACCAAAGCCGGTTGGGAAATCGCTAAAAAGAGGTGGGGAGGTTTACTTATTTTTATACGCCACTGCACCTCGTCAATCTAAAAAGAAATTGGTTCTCGTGGCCAAGCAATCGAATTCTTTTCTCTTTCCCATGTTTTTTTTTCAAACCATTTCGATTTGAAAAGGTATATTTTCGGATCTTTTATGTATAGACGCTGTCTAGACACCTAAAACTTCTCACACGAAATTCGATACGATCTTTTATATTTTTACCTTCTTCTTCACACTTTTGCTTATCGAGAAAGGATGAAAAACTACAAAATAACAAGTTTCTTTGCTATAAAATGAAATAGTGAAAAAAAGAAGGAAAAAAAAGGGGAGAAGAGAAAAGAAGTGAAGAAGAAAATCTATACACAGAGAGTAAAATATTTTGATATGAAAAGTGGTTATATATATGCGAAATGCAAATACGAACAGCAGTCTTCGCCTGCGGATGAAAGACATATGAGAGGATATCCGGTGAAAAGTTCCGTTGGGAAGTCGGAAAACTCGGAAAAGGAAAACATACGCGTTCATTTTTATCCTCGGTTTCTACATACATATATCTCATTGGCGTTTCCGCATAGGCGAAGCATTTTTACTGTCGGCAATTTCCAGGGACAATGGGAAATTTAAAGGTGCCCCGCGGATATTTTCTGGGTGGGCAATTTATCACGTTTTTAATACATTATAAACTTATAGATGAAAATATATTCCTCAAATATTCGCACAAAATATTCATTGCATTCAATCTTATCAACTTTTTATAATTACTTACAAACGTACTGATTAAAATGCATGAAAGTTGGCTCACCTGCAACAGAAAAAAAAATCTGTTAAAACTCAGTAACAGTTGACTGATGAACAATTTATCATTGTCTCTTTTTTCGGACGGAGGTGACAAGCTCCTCTCATTAATTCGGCATTTTCCTGATTAAAACGTATATTACAAAGAACAATTTTGGATAAAAATTTAAACAGTTACAACAAATGTAATTTTAATCATTTATATTAAAAGTGTGATTAAAGGTTCTTAATTGAAGCATAAAATGCAAAATAAAAAAGTTATGTATAAAAATGAGTGGACGATGAATACAAACAAATAATTGAATTTTAAAAATTGTCTCCGGTGTATTTTAACAGAAAATGGAATTCCATGCAGTAATGAATTTAAATTGCAGCTTTAATCTTTTCCAGTAAGCTTTCAACCACGAGTGGGACAAATCGATGCTCCATTTTGATAGAGAGCATATCTAATGTAATTTCGAGTTCGAAAGTCGCGATCGAGAAAGAAAGTCGACATGATTCGTGATGAAGAATGAAGGCTTACACTATACCGCTTCTCAGAGCAAAGCTTTCGTTATACATATTCAAATTATCCAGCTCTCATTCTATCAAAGCATTGCGTTAACCCCGCGACACAAATTTTACAAAATTTAACGTCGAATTACAACCAACTTTTAGTTCAATATTTTCTTCAATTACTTTTTTTTACTACTTTTGAAGCTTGAAAGTGTATGGTGAAAAATGATATGAACTTAATGTCATGCTTCATGTCTATTGTAAATATGGTGAAAGTAATTGGTGTCGTAAATTTATAAGTTGATCCTAACTGGACGTTTTATGACTAATAACAAAGCAACTTCAGTGGAGGAATTGACTTTATTAAGTATTTTGCAATAAAAGTGTGAGCAATTTCTTTTTTAAAACTCTCGCACAGCTGAAATGTGAATAAAATATATATTACATTTCAAACTTCAAAACTGTACAAAGTCTGTAAACGTTATGTAACTGTTACAATGCAGAAGGTAATAATTAAAAAAATTATCTAGAAATATTTATCAATTACATCGGTTGTTTTACACAAAATTTTCAAGATGTTTACCCTCGATTTTCTAAGTGCATAACTTTAGAAGTTTTCCAACTTCTCCAACTTTTTAAGCACCAGATTCTGGTATTTACATACGCTTCACAAAATCAATATTAGAAATGCAAAAACTTTATAAAGAATTTTCAAACGTCGAGGGAAAAGTAGAGAAAAATGTTAACCTCGGCAAACATAAAAACTTGAATAGTAACACTGTCAACTTTAAGCAGACATTTCGAATGCAAAATCGACTCGACCGCAAGAAGTCTTTTCTTACTTTTTCCTTCTACCTTTTTTTCCTATTTTCATCCCTTTTCCTTATCCTTACATACATACAAAAAGACTGAAAAATTATTCAGATCGCTCACGTAGGACATTAGAAGATGGTTAGGGGACTTTTGTTTTCTCGGAGAAAAGAAACTGTGTCGATTCTTGATCAGGCATAAAAAACATCACTGAATTTTTCCCTGATTTTCTAAGGGAAACTTCAAGAAACCTAATTTCTTCAATATATATATATATATATTTATATATAAATCTTCTTTTTTTATTTCATATTACTTTCGATAAGTTATAATTTTTATTTACTGAGATAATTCTGAAACTTCCAAAACTGAAGTTGACGTGACCATCTGGAAACTTTGAAGTTGGATTTCAGTTACAAATAGTCTGTCAGAGCAAATTCTGTTTCCCATGTTACGTAATTCCGAAACTTTGCTATTGGAACTTCACTCGATTATTAATTATTAAACTATTTAATTATTTATCTATTACAGTAGGATCTTTTCAACTTTTGTCGTTCAAGTTGAAAAGAGTAGATGCTATATATTTTAGCAGAATATAAGATCATTCAAGCACTCTACTTTTAGTCGATATATGCGTTTTCGGGACGTTATTAAAGTTGAAAGAGGATCCTTGAGCCGAATTTCACTCCAGTTTTCGATATATAGGAAAATTGTGCTACGAAAGTTTATAAGTATTGAAACTCGACAGCTGCTGCTTTCCTGGTGTAAGCTTAAATTCTAAAGAGGGTTTTATTCATTTTATTATTTTTATTTACCGACAATATATTCAGTTTCAGACAAAATAGGAAATATGCTTCTATTTTTACAATTGTTCTTAGCAATTATTTGTTACTTCTTTCATTTCATGAAAAGAATTTTAATTTGGAAGATTCTAATTAAAATAGAGGAGATTTTTAAAATGAAATCTTTAAAATTAATTGATTTGACCGAGATTCTCCGAATTTTCGAAATACCTGGAATTCTTCTCATGTGAAAACTATTCGCTATTTCGGGTAAAGTGGGTAGATAATGCAGTTTATTCTTCAATTGAGTTTTACTTGTCCCTCCGGTCTTTGGGAAAAACTTTCTATAACTGTATTTTCGACTGAAAACACAATTCGTATTTTATTTACTTTCAAAATTTTTAAACCATCTGCAAAATACTAAAACAGTTGAGACTTTTACCTTTCTAAATATAAACAATTGAAAAGAAATGCTAGCATATTCTTTATCTTTTTAAATATATAATAATCATGATTTTTTTATAAAAAAAAGCTAACAGTGAAAACTACCTGAAAGTAGACCGTGGGAACTTTTAATATACTTTTAATTAATGCAATAATTGTCTTTTGAATCCTTTCAGTTTTCCGAAAAAAAATGTTTTTCTTTTTTTTTAATTAAAGTGAACCCTTTACAAAGTCTTGATCCAATTTATTTTAATTTTATAATGTAATACAAGTTTACCTGCAATCTGGAAAACCTATTAAGCAAAAATGAAGATTCCCTTCATATATGACCATAAATACCAACTTTTATGGTCGAGACCTATCTACATGAACACAAAAAAATGTCATCGGAATTCTCGTTAAATATCCCCTTCTGGTTAGAGTAACCAGAATTTTGGTTAGAATTGCTCGTTAAAATAACTAAAATGCTGGTTAAGTTAATAAAAAAATAGTGAGGACATATATTATTCATAGTTTTCCACAGTTATTTCACAGCACATTTTTCCTTTCAAAGTTTTAAAATAAAGTACAAAGAGAAAAGGGAAACTAGAGGGGATGGAACCAATTTTCCAAATTAAAAGCACAGCGGGCAAACGAGTAGTTCAATAGGTCGATAAAGCGAACCTCGAGTCTGATGGGATTTCTTTCAATAGGTGTTTATAAGGAAGAACAAATTAGCACTTTTCGTTTCTAGTAATAAAATACGATTCCAATGTTTCGGTTGTATGTTTGCAATTTTTCGAAAGCAAAGTTAAATTAACTCTCTTAGTGGAAATGGAACATTTGCACTTTATTACCACTACTAACAAAATACACGTGCGATTCGTTTTTATTTGCTTGCGTACTTTTTTCATAGCATTAATTTCAATCTTATTCAATCTTATTTCATTTTAAAAAATGTTATCAGCTTTCATACAATTTTCAATGATTTTGTGAAATAGGAGAAATCAATAAAGATTTAAAAATATTTCTTAGGATTTCATATACCCCAAATTATTGATAAATTTTTTAAATTCACTGAAATCCGAAAAAATACTATGTATTATAAAATAATCATATTTATGATATTACATATCGCTTTAATTTTAGCTGTAATCGAAAATTGGGAGGCTTTTAACTTCACTCTCATGGGTAATTGAAGTAACATCAGCCCTTAATTTCGCAAAGCCACAGGAATTAGAGAAGGTATTAATGACGAAGGTCAAGGTCAAATTTAAATTCCTTTATCTGCAATCAACGTCATTTCGCTTTTTCCTTTTTCGACATTGTTAGCTGTCTACGCTTCGAGTCACAGACTCACGACTGTGGTCGTAAAATTTAGTATACGAAACTCTGTTAGCAGTACTTTGCAAGGATCTTATATCTCTTGCGTCGTAAAATTTAATGTGACATCCTAGCCGCGCGCGAAATGTGGACAGGAGATGCCATACTGCTTTATATTCTCTGCGAACTCTGAAAACCTACGAATGACACTCACAGTTTGAATTTCGCATGAATTGGAGACTCTTTATCTGGTGTAAAAAAAAACTTCTGAAAAGATGAAAATAGAACAGATATGAAAAAAAAAAACGAGTCAAATTGCGAGAAGAATTTACTCGAGGTCGTGTAATTTCATTTTCGCAAAGTAGTAATGGTAAAAAATTTGAAGGAAGTTCAACACTAGCATGAAATTTAATTATGTGCCGAAAATTCAGTTTAAGTACGACTCTGAAATAATTTTTATGAAAACAATTTTCGTTTATTGAACATCTGATGATAAATAGAGATAAAATTTCTGTGGAAGCAGAGAGTTAGAAAATATTCATGAAACATTGTAATGAACTTGTAAGTTCATTGTGGGATTGAAAAGTGAAACAATTCCACTGAATAACTAATTTTCATACAGTGAAAAAGATATATAAATATACCCTTCTGAATTTTGATTTTTCACCGTGATTTCCACTTGTTTATATTCCAACGCATCCTACTGACCCAATTATATATCGCGTGTATCGAGCACACCTGACTTTTTCTTTTATTTCCGATCCCTCTTTATTCTGATCCTCTGTTCGTTTCCTGATTCACTTTAACACTCTCACATTCTTCTTTTCTTTTTCATGTTTTCCTGGCTGGTAAAACTATCAGGAAAATCAGATTTTCCTTTTGTTTCGATATCCGCGAGCTGAGCTGTGAGGCTTTTTGCTTTTTTTTTTTTTTGTTTTATATACCCCTTTATTTTACAGTTTTTATCGCAAGCCAGAGGGAAAACAATCCTTTCATTTGCACTTCGCATTTTTCTGAAACAGCTGACACTCATTTCTGCATCTGGGGTGCTGGATAATTAAATTTTATTCTTCCGGTTCTAGTTGCGGTGAAAACGTTTTAAATCCTTTCAAACGATTAATTGCTGCTTTTTCAGATTTCTGAATGGTAGATATTATATGCAGTCGGTTCAAAAAATTACTATAAATAGCACTCCTATTTTCTTCTACAAGTTCATATAATATGATTTCTAACTTGATTTCCGGACACATTTATCTTCTTTGGGTCACCCTAACTTTCCCTAGAGAAATAACCCTGTAGTTTGAGATTTTCTTTCTATCAAAGGTTTTATTGAGAGAGTGGAAATTAGGGGATTGTTTCTATATTTGTCAAGGCATGTGAAATAAAAGGATATTAAAAGAGAACCCTTAAATATATACAATACAAAAAATTTAAATATTTCTTTTACAATGAAAGGATGAAGGATTTTTATACCATACATTGACTATAATCGGAAGTGATAAGACATTGCTGAAAAGTCTCGACGTATCGCGAATTCGCTGAAAATATAAATCGTCTGGTATAAAGTCTAATTCGCTCCATCGTGTTGGGATCTCAGCGGAATTTCGGAACACATGTTTTGAGAGTGTTTGAGCCAAACTCACATATTTCAAACTTCTCCCTAATACGACCAACGTTTGTAAAATGTATCACAGAAATCTCTACAGACATGTTCTTATTCTTTACGATTTGCTCGCTAATTGTGCAAAATTATCTAGAATTACGGTCCACGATGTGCAGTGAATAAATTAAATTTTTTAGAATCCAGCTAACGAGAAAAAGAAAACGGAAAATTAATACGAATGAAAAATTACGCACTTAGTGAAGAGAAGATTTATTTTTCTAAGACATTTTTTTCTCAAAAAAGAAAAACGCTTAGTTTCACGCAAAAGCAGATTAAATATTAAAAATAGAAAAATCAGCATTTCTCCCTTCCGGGTAATTTCTTTTCTTTCTCGTGAAGTGGAAAACAGTAAGTTCAAGTCCTAAACGAGGTACTTACTTTTCCTTATGTCAACGTTCTCTTTATGTATTCTCCCCAACACTGAAAGATACCTAAACATCCCAGAAATTCGTTTTACTGGTTCGTTTCCCATTATCCCTTGGAAAGTTCAGCCTTCATCAAACGAAAAGCTGAGGTATTTTACACTCAGATCTGAAGATAAAGTTTCCCTTAAATTTCTGAAAGTTGCGAATTACTCGCGTCATAAAATGTTCTTTCGTTGAAATCGAAGCTGTTGGGAAGCACTAATTACCGGTTGAGAAATTCGATTCTGGAGTCGAGGAAAAGCTCTTGATTTTCCACCCTCAATTGTTGTTTAGAAATTGATTAACAGGGTCGAGGGATTCAGTTTGTGTACTTTAAGAAACGACCCTTTAGCTTCTCCAATAGCATCCTCTGTAATAGGGGTCAGATAATGGAGTCGCATTTTATTGCTGGTGGATTTTTTATTCTTTTAATGTCTGTTCATCTTTAAGAGAAAGAATTCTAGAGATTTTTTTATTAAAAAAAAAAAAAACAGTCTATAGTATCATATTATAATATGATATGATATTACGGAGCTCTAAAGATCCGCTTTGAAGCTTGGAGACTTTTTACCTATCTATTAATTTCCCTTTGATTCCTCAATTCCCAATATCCTCTTTTTATGATATCGAGCTTGAAGGGTGCTACGGACTATTTTTCACTTTCTGACGACCGAATAACCTGGTCTTTTTGACAAGGGGTTGTGGAACGCTTTCCCGTGACGAGATACAGTAAACCTCATCCATAAAGCTCTTTTTATATTACCGCGGTCCCAAGACAGAACCCTCTGATCGATTTCGACGCATCAAAGAAGTAGTGACACTGAGATCTCAACCTGAGGTGGTTAACCCTCGACGCAATCATAAAAAGATATTCTGAAATTTAAATTTAAAGAACTTTATTTAATATGAAGGCTAGACAAGAGAAATGTATAATTTATTATGTAATAATTAATATATTGATAAAGTACGATAAATTAACGTGTGTTTCTTGTGAGGGAAATTTTTCTGTCAGTGTGATATATATTTTTTTATAGAAAATATCGTATGGGTAATTAAACAGATTTTAAAAGATCTGGAATGATTTCGAAGGATTGTACAAAATTTCCAGGTATTTTATGATATTTTAAAGGATTTATAAAAATTTTTAGTGATTTCAAAAAATTCTTAAAGGATTGAATGTGAATTCTGTTAGTTTAAAAATATTATGAGCGATTATAAAAAGAGATATTTGTTGGAACACATAGAGATTTTAGGGTATTTCAGAATTTTTTTTTCAAAATTTCGAAGGTGTCCAAAAAGTGTCAAATTTAATTCGATTTCAATGAGTTTTCGTTTTTTATAGACTTCAAGGAATTTAAAAATATTTTTAAAATCCTGTGAAATTTATTCAATCTTCTTGAAAACCCTTGACATTAAATTAAATCTGATAAAATACTTTGAAATATGCAAATTAATTGTATATAAAAAATACACAACCCAGTGGGCAAAAAATTTAAAGAAGTTTTTAGACCGTCGTATGTCAGGCCAAAAAATGTCCAATGTTCCAAATACGTCCTAAAAACGTCTTTAGAACATTGGACGTTTTTTTGCCTGACATAGGACGTTTTTAGGACGTTCTAAAAACTGCTTTAAATTTTTTGCTCACTGGGAAGCAAAAAGCTACTATTTTTTCCCAACATTAATTCATAAATAAATAAAAATACCTTCTCTCGCTAAATATTAGTACAAACATTTTTTTATCAAACAAATAGAACTTACTTACGAGTAATTATACTTATCTGATCTTAAAATACAAAATATTGTCCAATGTTGAACTTAATCCAAATATAAAATTGTAAAATTCCGTATATTTCAATTTTAAATCTCAGATTCGGTAATAATACTCTGAGTAGTTTTAGCAGTATTATTACGACAGCCTGGGATAAAAGAAGAGCTAAGAAAAGTTGGCAATAAACGTTGTCTCGTGTGAAACTGATATAACGTGCTGCTTCGTGTAATGGAAGCCTCTTGTTACCGACTACGTGAGTTAAGGATAACGTTATCTCTTCTGTCGCAGTGCAGTGATTCTCATCCTAAGTTCCTACAACACCGACGTGAAACATATGGCGCCGTATTTCCGAGAGAAAAGAGAAAAAGGTAAATGTGAAAAATTCAATGGCTGTGAGCTTAGAGAAGATAATCATCATGTTCAAGAAAAGAGAACAAAATAATAACATAAAAAATTACCCCAAAAAGATAATAAGAATCGAGTGAAGATAAATAATAATACGAATTGGATCGAACAAATTGAAATCTGGACTTCCATTCATAAGAAAATTGGAAATCTCTGCCAAAAATTTCAGCCCATAACTAATAGATCAATTAGATATTACGAAATGTTAGAAAAATGTAATATTTTTTCCTTTTGTTACGACAATGTGATCAATTGTCGTACTTTGGCACGAGTATGTCTTTCGCAATACGAAGAGACTATATCGAAACTGCATTAGAGGCTGACGTTGAAGAAGTGGAGATCTCGGGAGCGTATAAAATACCCATAAAGAGGAGACGTATTAGCTAACGTTGTATATAGTAGCTGTCTCTGTATTTGAAAAATACCCCCCTTACAAAACTCAATGTGTTGAAATACAATCAATTTACGAAAATGTCTCTTGTTTAGAGGAAAATATATAAATATAAACGAATAAAAAGATATATATGTAGAATTTATAAAGATTTCGAAGGTTTTCGTGAAACTTTAAGGGTTTTCAAGAAATATTTCTAATTTATAAAAGATTTTGTAATATTTTTAAGGATTTCATGGAACTTGATGAAATATTTAATGATTTTAAGAGATTTTAAGAGTTGAGAAATTTCCAGAGGTTGCTAGAAATTTTTATAGATTTTCACTAATTTTAACGTGGATTTCAAGAGATTTATGATTTTCAAGGTTTTTATGTGCATTTCAAGACTTCAAGAGATTTTTAGGATATTAAAACGATTTTGTAGAATTGTATGGGATTTTAGGATATTTCGTGAAATTTTAAGGGATTTTGAAAGCTTTGTAAGAGTTTTATGAGGCTTTCAGGAATTTGAAATATTATCCTGAAATTTTAGGAAATTTTACGAGATTTCTGTGTAATATTTTCAAGGGATATATAAAATATATAAAGAGATTTTAAATGTTATCGTAAAAGTTCAAGAATTTTTCTCTGAATTTTAAGAAATTTTAAAGTTAAATGGAATATTTCAAAAAGTTTCTAGGAATTTTCAGAGATTTTCACGAATTGTAACGTAGATTTCAGAAGATTTATGAGTTTGAAAATTTTTCTGAAATTTTTAAGGATTTCATGGAATTGGAAGATATCTCTAATACTTTCAATGGATTTTAAAGCATATAAAAGAATTTTAATTATTATCATTGAATTTAAAAGAATCTCAACAAGTTTTTCTGAAATTTTTATAGATTTTCACTAATTTTAACGTGGATTTCAAGAGATTTATGATTTTCAAGGTTTTTATGTGCATTTCAGGACTTCAAGAGATTTTTAGGATATTAAAACGATTTTGTAGAATTGTATGGGATTTTATGATATTTAGTGAAATTTTAAAGGATTTTGAAAGCTTTGTAAGAGTTTTATGAGGCTTTAAGGAATTTGAAATATTATCCTGAAATTTTAAGAAATTTTACGAGATTTCTATGTAATATTTTCAAGGGATAAATAAAAGATATAAAGAGATTTTAAATGTTATCGTAAAAGTTCAAGAATTTTTCTTTGAATTTTAAGAAATTTTAAAGTTTGTCATGGAATATTTCAAAAAGTTTCTAGGAATTTTCAGAGATTTTCACAAATTGTAACGTAGATTTTAAGAGATTAGAGATATAAAATATAATAAATTATATAATATTGAAAAAGAACATAAATGCACGCATAAATATAAATGAACCGAATGAAAGAGGAAGTCTTTTTCAATAATTTTAAAGTTTTTTTAAACAAGTTCATCATCCCTATAAAAGGTGATGATGATACCAGCTAAGTATACACTTTACGTGAATTGAGACATGAAAGTTACGGGGGTTATAGGGGGTTAGTTACTGGAGATTCCTGAGGGTTGGAAAAGTTGTGAGGATTTGAGAAAAGTATTTAGGGGATGGATCTTGATGATGGTTGGGATGTTGGGATATTGGGAATGAGATGGAGAGGAATGACAAGCGAATAAAGAAAAGAATCGCAAAGTAGATTGTCTCACTTGCACGCATTTTCACATATGGCAACCTCATCCAGAAGATCAATATCCCCCCACCAATCGTACTATTTCTTTACCGAGTCTATACGTATAGATTAAAGGATTCTATCTCTCTTGGACAAATAAGAAGACGTTATCATCTTATTTCTTCTTGTTTTCTCTCATTTTTTCATTCATTTTCTCTCTCTTTTGCAGACACCCCTTCTACATAACTACGCCTTCTCGTTGATCTAAGTTGGCCGCCATCCACGAGATAACCCGCGCTCGCTAAACAGACCTTTCGGTAATAAGGCAGTCACCAAAAAAATTGCCGAGAAAGAGATTCTAAGCCACGAGATCCTTGGAGAGAAGATTCTAAAGATGTCATCTTATTCTTTCAAGAAATTATACTTTATCTGAGAATTAGAGGTGAAAAGTGCTGGATAAAGTTTATACCCAACGATTTAAATTCGATTAAATTGTGTGTTGAATACAGAAATCTATTTTCTCACTGTTTCCAAATTTAGAGAGATAATAACGATTCTAAATTGACTCACTGAGTTGAGAAGGAAACAATCTTCTCCAAATTGGACCAAATAAGTGAGAATACAAACTCTACAACTTTATGTAGATTATGTACACAATATATTAGATATACCTATAGAATATCTGCAGTTTACGAGGTATTGTAGATTTCCTCGTTAATTTCAGTGGAGTGGAAATTGCGACGAGACATAAAAAGGAGATAATCGGTCTTCAGCAGTATAATCTAGAATGGATGTATCTCGTATAGCCTCCACAGTATCATTATTCATATCTACGAAGCTTTGTATGAATGATATTTCTTGTCAAAATAAATTTATAGATGAAAAGCTATTTTAAAGCAAAGCAGATTTTTTTATATGAAAAAGACCTCTAAGTAGATAAAGAAGCTTTAGCACTCATTATTTAAAAAGTTATGATCTTAGTAATGATAGAACTTTTCCTCAGTCTCCAGTTACAATTTTCTTGAGGAAAGAATGAATATACAGGAAAATAAAATGAAAGAATAAAAGTCAAAAAGTTTTTCAGTTCAGTGAAACGACAAATAAAACATACAGCACAGAGTTTTCAAGAATAAAGTTTGAAAGCTGCAAACGTTTCTTGGAAGTGTTTATCGTAATCAATTATAGTACGTGATTTATACTGTGTTGTTATGTACATGTGTTCACGTACACAAACTCGAGATTTCCTGTCGTAGTTTTATTTACTTTCTTCCCTTCACTTTTTTATGAAAACTCAAAGCAAACTTTCTTACTCTTCTTGTATGATTTGCAAAATTTCATCAAAGTATGTATTCTCTGTATCAAAATATGAAAGAAAAACATTTTAAGACATATATTTATTGTTTAAAAGCAATAAAAATAAACTTTTACAGGATTTTTATTCAATTGGATTTTATTATTTCATTTTTCCAATACTTTGAATGCTCTGAAGAATGACATTCTTTCGAGATATTAAGTAGAGGAGATTAAATCGTAAAAATATTCTATTTAAAAAAGTTAAAACCTTTTTCTACGAGCATAAAATCTTGCTCTCAAGTGATGTTCAATAAAATTAAACGCGCACTTTCAGCAAGAGAAATTTTCCGCTTTCTGCTGTCGAATACTTAAGACTCAGGTGTGCAAACATTGTGAATGCATGTGAAGTGCACGTACATGAGAAGATATAAAGAAGTAGCTGAAGGAACACGTGTGCACATTTTCTCCAAGTGGAGATATTGAGCAAAAGATTATTAGTCTCTTGTGTCGCATTTAGTATTCGGTCTTTATTCTTTCATCTTCACTCCACTCTTTCTTCCTTTTTCTCTTAGGATATCTATATACCATTCGGTACTTATCCTTACATAGTGACCCTTTGCGATTAAGTGTTGGAGGAACGACCGCGAAGAGAGTGAGAAACAAAAGGAGAAGCAGACGAGACTAATAGTCTATTTACTTCCACGTTTTGCTATTCTGAAGCTCGTATGGCTTCCAGTGTTGCAAAAATCCACAGGAAAAGAAGTTCAAGCTAGAATCTTTCGATTTTTTGAATTTAAAAGAAATACACACATTTCTTGAAAATCCAGTATAATTTTTTCAATCAATGTCATGAAATTTCAAGTTACAAATAAAATTAGAGCTTCTTGCGATAAGCGATTGTGAATTAAAGGTGAAGAGTCATTTCGAAAGACCGCATCGCTCTTACTACCGTCAAATTGCAAGTTAAAGTGATAATATTCGCGGTTGCGGTTTGCCTATCTCACTTTATCGAATTACATAGAATCCGGTTTTCCTATTACTGTGCTAACTCAATATATGTCTGGAGAATGGAATTATTCCCTTATATTGATTGAATTAATCATACCCCGGATCCATCATCGTATGAAAAAAAGATCACTCTCAATCTGAAATCAAGTTGCCATAATATATTTCCAAAATGAAAAAATCGGTATAATTTTTAAACTAGAAAGCGTCATAAATCTTTTAAAACCCGCATTAGAACGTATTAAAAATTGAAATTATGTGAAATCTGTTTAAATTCTCGAATATTATATCTTGTGAAGAAAGACGTGTATCTTCTTCCAAGAAGATCGATCGTGTACAAAGTCCACTATGTCCAGTGGATGAATAGAATTGATCTGGGAAGCTACACGATTCGGGCGTAGTTCGATTAAGTTGCTGTCCCAAATGCTTGGTCTGAGGGTTAATATTGCGCCTCTATTGTGCTCAGCAACGCTTGGTTCACATATCAAGTATCTCGAATAATGAGCTGGCATAATGTGAACGGGAGTCCCCAGTCAGACTTTATCGACGCATTCGGCGGTAGTGAATGTCCACGCTATGTCTGACCCGTCAATCCAGCATCGCACAACCCCCTAGAACCCACACACTTCCGTTTCATGCATTGATCCCGAAATAGCCACAATCAACTGCTGTGTAAACAATTCTATCATCAGGAGATGCAATTCAATTTATTTAATACAAATAATGTATTATATAAATCAACTGATACCGACGCTCAGGATTTGTAATTATAATACATCAAAGCGATGTCAGATCAATTACGAAAAAAATTAAAGGAATTTTCTTTTTAGATGCTTTAGATTTATAAAAAGAATACGGGATAAGAAGAAAAGAAATGTCGACTTGATCTCGAGGAGATATTTTATTCCTGAAACCCTAGTGGTTAATGATACAGAATAAAAGGGTTCTACAGAACCCTTATCAAGTTCTGTCCAACAAATGTGATTTCATTCGCTCAGTATGATTCGCGACAAACTTAAGTAGAGCAATGTGTTAGGATTAGTACAGTTGTCACTCGGAACAGGTGTAGTTATTATTCGTCTCAGGTTTAAGATGCGTGTCACAGTTACATGATGTGATATTTATATGGATTGGGGTGATTCGTTTCAGGGTGGAATATAGAATAAAAGCCAGTGATATAAGATCCTGTCACAAACAGAGAAGGAAATCGCAATATTTCTTGTTCTTCGATTCCATATTCAAATGCTATATTTATATTCGTATGTAAGACGATTTTATTGATTTGAAATGATCCTTTTTTATGAGTAATGGTTATACTTTTGTACCCTACTTTTTATCTTCAAAACCTCCGTTAAAAAATTACCTTCACTAACAGACCAACACACGCACGTGTGTGTGTGTCATTAAAAAGCCAGAACCAGAGGAATTTCGCTGATTCAAATTTAGAAGAGCAGGTTTGAAATAATAATGCGAGATTTTAGGGATATTTCGTTGTATCAACTTTTTAGAGAGGAATTTTAAAAAGAATTTTTAGGATATTTCTAAGAATTTATGAAATTTTTGAAGATTTTTAAGAAATCTAAGGAATTACATATAAGGGATTTTAAATGTTTAACAATTTTAAGGAATAATATTGATAGGATTCTAAATTTTAAAAGATTTGTATGAATTTTAACCGATTTCGAATGTTTTAGTGAATTTTCGAGGAATTTTAAGAGAACTCGAGAGATTTTTATGATTTTTAAGAGATTTTTGATGGAATTTTTAAGGACTTCATGGAATTTGATGAGATTTGTAATTATTTCAATGGATTTTAAAGGATACAAAAAAGGGATTTTAAATGTTTATCGTAGAGTTTCAAAGAATTTATAGAAGTTTCTGCGAATTTTAAGAGGTTTTCGCGACTTTAAACAGACTTCAATAAATTTTCATGACTTTTAAAGTATTTTATGGGATTTATAGCACTTTAAAATTTAGCAGGGAATTTTATTGAGTGATTTCAAAAGATTTTTATGATTTTGAAAGGATTTTGTAGAATTTCTAAATTTGATGAAATTTTTAGTAATTTTCACGAATTTTAACACGGATTTTAAGAGATTCATGATTTTCAAGGTTGTTGTGAATTTTGAAGGGTTTTCAAGAGGTTTTTAAGAATTTAAAAAAGTTTTAACGATTCTTAACGAATCTGGAAAAGGTTTTCGTGAAATTTTAAGGGACGAGGTCAAATCAAACTTGCGGATTCTCAAATCAATTCGACATTATATCAAGATTTGCTAATCTTAGTTTAAATTCCTCAATCGAAAAGCCTTAATTTGAAATAATATACGAGATTTTCAAGTTCTGATGGTTGATATTTTCATAATTTATTTTCATATTCAAAAATGGATTTTAAATTGAATGGCTCTGTTTGTATTCGAGGAAATTCCACTTTGATGGTCCAAATATACAGTAATAATTCTGCTTTTCAATATATTTGACGGTAATATCTTCTCCAAAGCGAGTAAGCCTGTCTGACGAAATCAGGGCATGACTACTAGTAATACGGTTTACGTGCATAAACACCATTACGTATGTTTACAGGTTTACATCGTCGTTATTATTAACGATTAATGCCGATTGCTTTGTTCCCTTTCCTGGATTTAATTAGCTCAGCCACTACAAGTAATTAGATTATTCCCGTATCGTGAACAGATATAATCTAATTTCCAAACTTAGCTTTTAGTCTTGAGAAGAGCTGTTTAATTTCGGCTGTTTGGAAGCTAAAAGGTTTTAACTTCGAGACACTAACTTTTAAACCGCCGCAAAATGTAAGCTTGACATTTTTATTGAAAAACTATGAGAGAGACCAGGATACAGTTTCTATTTGAAGCCTCTCTAAGTAGCCTTTTAGTGCCTTGCATTTCCGGGACTTAAGTTGAAACTTCGAATTCTTGTAGTACTTGTGTTTTTCGAGGAATTTCAGAAATGCTTGGGTACATAACGATGTATTTGGTAAATGCAGCCATAGTGAATTATAGTCTCTATAGTACTAAGCAAATATCGATTTTTTTATGACACTTGAAATTCATGAAATACACTTTCTTTGAATATATTATTTCTAGGCATCTGGCAGTGTCGTTCTTATAAATATATGTATTGAGCAGTAAATTAGATTGTGCTGTCGAGAATGAATAAGTTCAACTTTCCCGGAAAAAAGAATAATTACAAAGTTTCGCAACTTATCCAGTGAAGGAAAAGTTTCTGAGTAAATCGAGCTTTGTGGTTTCCAGCTTTAGATGAATCTGTTAAAGTTGGGATAATGATAAATATACGTTCTTTTCAAATACTGATCATACATTTTTATCTCTCAGTTGATTTCATTTTTCATTAAACTAATTTGACTCATTAATTAATGAAAGAAACTACTGTGGACTTTATCCTCTTTTTATATCGGTGATTTTGTCTCCACCCTTCTAATTATTTTATAATGTTTAATTCAACTTTTGGTTGAGGTCAAAGACTCGAGGGAGATTCTAATTATCCTTGTAATTCAGCCTTTAAATTAAAAGTTAATCAAACATTTTTGGATCAGAACAAGTTTTAGACTTGTCTTTTGAAAGAAGAAAGGGAAAGTTAGAAGAGAAAGGAAAATCTTGGCCTCATTTTACAGACGATCTCGTTCACGGCTGATTGCCTTGTATGCTTTCAATTAAGCGCTCCCGTGGGATACATCGAACCCTGGTTAACGTTTAGTTGCGTGATATTGCACTACTTTAATTAGGACTGACTCGCTCGTGCCGAGAGCTCGATACTCGTGCAAATACTACTTCTATAGGTTCTTCCTATGTAGCCCTATTTTAGCCCCATTTTCACAAACAAAAGGGACGTGCAGAAGTCAGAAATGCGTTGACTTACATTCTTTAATTTCCCCAAAACAAACACCGCGGAAAATTGAAAAATAGATTTTATCACAAAAGGATAGACGTGCAGAGGAATGATATCAAATATTTGGAAATTGGAAAAGAAATGGCAAGGCTGTTTTATTAACTTTTTTTTAAAACTATTCTTCTGCTGCCTCAGCAGCTTCTTTCAAACAGGAAAATTGTTTTGAAGGATCACAGCAGATTTATTACTGCTATATTTTTTTACGAATAAAGCTTGAAGAAACTGGTTGCAAGCAATATTTTTTTATCAAGACGACGTTTGTTTTAAACATCAAACAGTCAAGTTCGTGTAACAAGAAAGGTGTACCTAATTGTATTGTACATAATAACGTTGTTCAGAAGGCTAGACCTTTCTTCTGAAAAATAACATTAGTAATATTCACTTTTTCACTTTTATCGTAAGTTATAAATAAAACGAATTTTTCTCATTACTCAGAGTGACACTTTTTTAAATATCCGACAAGTGTTTTCTCTCCTGATTCACAATAATTAAATCTCGCTAAGTTACGGTTATGGAATGACTTCAGTTGAACTACTGCCAAATTTGCATTTGAATGCTCCGATCATTTGTTATTCAAAGACCCCTAGTGCAGATTTAATTTACATATCGTGAAAACGGATTCAAAATTAAAACAGTGGTTTCTACCAAAAGTCAACATTCTTTTGACTATGTATGCATATAAATTACTACATAGTATAAACTCTTTTATGTTTGAAAATTAATTTAAAAATAATTAACAGGACTGTACCTTTCGTTTGATGTTTTGAAGTCGAGAACTGGAACACAACTGATAGTAAGGGAGGAATATTACTCTATATTTTTGACCTTTCAATGAATGAAGAGCGGGCAAACATTTGTCTTAATTAATGAAACGCTCTAATTTTCAGTCCTCTTTCGTTTTGTCTCATTTAATTGTTTCTGTGCATCGTAGACTCTTCAAAGAAAATATGGTAACCATTGCGTGGCCAGGTACAATGTCACTATTGTACCCTATTTTAATTGGATAATTGCCCCTCACTCCAAGATCAAACATTATATGCTTTTTCATGGACAAGTTTCCGCTTTCGTGACAGGAAGGACTTCTGGGAATAATATATATTACAAACTACCTTGTAAGACAAATTTAATTAAAAGCTAAACTTCACTTAATTCGAGTTAAAAATTATCATTTTAATATTATATTTCGGCTTTACCGAGGGCTTTATTCAGGCGCTGGTTATAATAGCCCAAAAAGAAGAATTAAATTTCTAAATTTTCAATTCCTGTCAAATTAAAACGCTTTTTTTAAATTTCAACCTCAGCTTTTCTATACGAGCATTACAAAAAATCCTCACTTTTCTCTCGCATTCCTATCTTAAAAAAGTGTTGTCACGATATATCTCGAAAATCTCGCATACATTGTTGTTGCAAACCTGATTGGTTTTTGAATGACTTGAAGTTGAAAGAAGAAAAACAAACTAATGGTGCAAAAAAATGTCAGGAAAACCTTCGAAATACGTTAAAATTTCTTAAAACTCCCAAAAACCTCTTGAAGTCCCTTAAAAATCCACAAAAACGATTAAAATCATTTTTTTTGTGGAATTTTAGGGAATTTTGAAAATTTTTAAAAGATTTTTTATATTTTAAGGAATTTTAAAGTTTTTCGTTACATTATAAAGGACTTAAGAAACTTGGAAAAAATTTTAAGGAATTATAAATATTTTCGTGGAATTTCAAAGGATTTTAAAAGTCTTGTAAGAATTTTCAGTAATTTTAAAAGATTTTAAGAGGTTTCTATGTATTTAAATCCCTTAAAATCCACAAAAAGGATTAAAATTATTTTTTTGTGGAATTTTACGAAATTTTGAAAAGTTTTGACAAATTTTTACATATTTTAAGG